>JAXRKP010000200.1:267500-305000 GCA_037039925.1 Doris montereyensis | reverse complement strand
TCCATAGAACCAGAGCTTAATAATAATAATAACTATAATAATAATAATAATAATAATAATAATAATAATAATAATAATAATAATAATAATAATAATAATAATAATAATAATGATAATAATAATAATAATAATAATGAAATAATAATAATAAGAAGAAGAAGGAGGAGGAGGAGGAGGAGGAGGAGGAGGAGGAGGAGGAGGAGGAGGAGGAGGAGGAGGAGGAGGAGGAGGAGGAGGAGGAGGAGAAGAGGAAGAGGGAGAAGAAGAGGAAGAGGAGAAGAAGAGGAAGAGGAAGAAAAAAGTAGGAAAAAAATTTAATAATAATAATGGTAATAATAATAATAATAATAATAATAATAATAATAATAATAATAATAATAATAATAATAATAATAATAATAATAATAATAATAATAATAACAATAATAATAATAACAATAAGGACATTTTCAAAGTGTCTTTCTTTCTTAGCTTAAGGCGCTGAAAAGGCGTGATCTATTATGTCGAAGTCCTTATCTCAACAACCTGATCCAATTGTAATTTCCATCCCAGGTCACAGAGATCAGAGTGATCATCGTCTACTTAGGGTACTCAAGAAAGCATTCCAGAAATTCTCTGAAAGATTACTTTGCTCCATCTGTCTGGAATGATCTCTCCTTGTCCCTTTGTCCCTATACCTTAAAAAAAAAAGACATTTCGAAACCCATTTGATTCTAAAATTCTTGCTCAATGTTCTTACTCTTACTTATATTATTAAACATATCAAATGTATATTGATATGTGTTATGATATCATTCATTTATATATCATCCACTCCCATCTAACTGTATAGCTCTAGGCGTATAATATGTTTTTATATTGCTATTACGTCACTATGATTATAATGTGCCTGAACATTTACTGTATAAGGGAGTAGGCGCAATATAAATGATGTAGGCCTATATCGTTAGCATTAATATCTCTGAAAGTTCATTTTTCTCCATCTGTCTGGAATGATCTCTCCTTGTCCCTATGTCAAATGTTGACCGAGCATTATATACCTTTAAACATTTTTCGAAACCCATTTGATTTGAAAATTTTTGCTAATTGAACGTTCTTACCTAGATCTATATTTTTTACAATGTGATTCATTTCTATACCACCCACTCACTCCCATCTTACTATATACATGTAGCACTCTAGACGTATTATGTGTGTTTTTTTATACTATTATTACGTCCCAATGATTGTAATGTGCCCAGACATTTATTGTGTGAGGGAGTGTGCGCAATATAAATGTAAATGATATAGGCCTACATTGTTAGTATTATTATCACCGGAAGGCGTGGATGAACTACAGACGACTGATGTGGTGATATTCCGATAATAATTTATACATTACTGAAACTGGGACATCTATCTGCTGCTATTGCCTATATTATACATGACGTTCACGCCACCACTACACTATCATGTGCCTGTCACCGTGTTGTCGTTTCCTAGCACCCCTACTATGAGACTAAGTAGTGGGCGGTTGATGGGTGCTACTGGTAGATTCTACTTCTTTCCTTTCACTTTTAAAAAAATTTCACCCCCCTCCCCCATCGTGTTGTTTCCTCACATTTACCTTGAGATTACCGCATCTGGTGGACGTGGGAATTTGTTTGTTTTTTTTGCAACCTTTGACTAAATCATCATATATATATATATATATATATATATATATATATATATATATATATATATATATATATATATATATATATATATATATATATATATATATATATATATATATATTAATAAATGGCTTGGCATTATCATTGTCCTCACGCTCACGTTATGTTTTGGGGGAATGGGTAGGTAGTTAGCTCTTTGTCATCACAACTGGGACGAATCAATCGTATTGCAGGTTGTTGTAGAGTCTAGTTTTGACCACAGTGCGCAAGGGACGATAGTCCAGAGGCAGATGTAGTGGGTTCGAGCCCCGCCAACGGTTGAATAATTTTCTCGAGTTTGTTCGAGCAAAACTGCCTCCCGACCCCCTCCTCCCCCGCGCCTGGTCCAGGTAGGTGGATCGACACGTCCCAGTCCCATCGGAAATGGACGATAAAAAAGAAGGTCCCGTGTGCAGATCACAACCTGAAATCACCTTAGTTGTGGATGTGGGTAAAATCAAAATAAAAACCCCCACAGTACGTCGGATGTTGAGATCGATGCGTTCCCGTTTGCTTTACTTCACAATGTTGTTATGTTGGATTGGGTTGTTTTTAAAAAAACTCTTTTTACAAACGACTTGCGATTCAGTTACATTCGTCGCACTGCATGTACATGTAATTACTTTTCTGTGGGCGGTTGTGGTGGTGATGGGAGGTTCTACTTCTTTCCTTTCTTTTTTTTACACTACAGTGAAGGGCATGTCTTTCATTTTGCTGAGGGGGAGGGGGGAGGGGTTCTTTTGTAAATTCACCCTGAGATCACCGCATGATTGTGGTGGACAGGGTAAATTTTAATGAAAGAAACAAGGGGGGGCTCGGTAGTCTAGAGGCAAGGTGTCGGCCTCTCAACCCAAAGGTCGTGGCTTCAAGCCCCGCCACCGGTTGAACAATTTTCTCGAGTTTTTACGAACAAAATCTACACCCCCCCCCCCCCCCTCATTATCCTGGTCACCTAGTCCCATCGGAGACGGACGATCAAAAGAAGGCCCCGTGTGCACATCGTGTTAAAGTTAAAGATCCCTTGGCTGTTTACAGGGCAGACCGGGCAAAATTTTTAAAATCCTGCCAAAAAAAACCCGAGATCACCTCAGTATTAGTAAAGTTGTGGGTGTGGGTATATCGAGTCAAAGTATCAAATCAAAGAAACAAACAAGCAGACCTACTACTACTGCATGTACGTGCTACGTTGCCGTGGGCGGCTGGCGATTTCTACTGGTAGGTCGGTACTTTTTTTTTCTTTCTTTCTTTCTTTCTTTTATCTCCGTCATCATAATCTTGTCTTTCATCTTGCTGTTTGTTGCCTTTTAATTCACCCTGAGATCACCGTGCAGGGTAAATCACAAAGGGGGGGGAGGGGAGGGGGGGAAGGGAGGCGCTCTGCGAAAAATAGTTCAACGTCTTGTTGCTGGACGTACGTGCTGGATACCAGACTTCTCACTTGCAAGGTGTGCACGCATGAAATGCTTATTGAGGTTTCTCGTTGTTTTACTACGTAAAGATGGTAAAGATCATCGCTTTATCTTCTTCCGCAAACCCGCATTGGAGATAAAAAGCGGGTAGCCCAGAAGCTCCGTAGAGTCTCTGTAATATCAGAGTTTCAAACGTGTACAAGCTCAAAACAAAATTATCAATCTAAAATGGGCGTTTTGGAGCGAACGATAAAAGAATTAAGTTCCTTCAAGGCCATTACAGCTCATAGAGCCGGAGCTTATCTTGGTTTCTATATCGTGAAGCAGAAGAGATCATAATAATCACCTCCTGGGCAGGACGCTAGTCTAGCGCAGGTTTTTACTCCCAAGAAAAGCTAGTGCTTGTACCCATTTGCACCTGGGTCAGGTGAGGAAAATGCGTGTTAAGTGTCTTTCCCCAAGGAAGATAACATCAGGGCAGGTTTTGTTAGGATTTGAACCCGGAACCTCATGATCCCAAGCTCCGCAGCCTAACCACTCGGCCACGCCGACGCCTTTAACTTTAACATTCCGGCGTAGGCGATGGTAATTTTGTGATTTTTATTCATTTCACATATCGGGAACATGATCAACGTTACCCATTTTATTCATTCACAAAGTCAATTTTATATCTTTGCGCAATATAAAATTTCGCTGACGTATTTAATGACTCGCTTTTCATTAGCGTACCGGTAATGCATAATATAAATAAAATTTTCATTCCTCCAAGCAATTCATTGATCTGTGGTGCGCACTATTTTTGTCTGCACTCATTCGCTGCCTCGACTTACCACCATTACCCCTATCGTTTCCGGGTTTTCTAGATCGATTTTCGTTTGTTTTTGTTTCGCTTCGATTTCACAGACACATGTGGCGTGTACATTGAATGCACATATTATGAAGTTTCGCGTTTCCTTCGCGTTCATTGCCTAGTTTGTTTTATTTAAATTTTAAATAAAATATGTATAGGCAGATGGTAATTTCCCGGTTAGTAGCTGCGTCATCTTTGCTTATTTCTGCTAGTCATACTCGTGTAACTAGACACGTGCTTAGTTTGACGTCAATTAATTGAATATTCAATTGATTTTGTGTGCTATAAATGGTGGCGTCTGTTAGTTAACATTATGCGCTCTCTTGTGTTCTTTTGTAAACGCTGCACGTGCACACACACACACACACACACACACACACACATACATATACACACACACATACACACACACATACATACACACACACACACATATATACAGGCGTTCACATTGCCAGTTTTTTTTCTCTCTACATTATTTTCACAGGAAAAAGGTACATGTACTTTACACTACTTTCCTCACTTGACTCAGGTATAAATGATGAATATCCAGCAAAGGGCAAAGGGGAATCATGTCAGAGTGTTAGAACGAAGCGACTAGTAGTAGTAGGTAGTTGTAGTCATACTGTATGCTCCTGCTCAAGAAGTTGAGAATAACTTTGAATGAAATGACCTGCAGGAGGTGGGGGAGTTAATGATGTGCAGTCGGTGAGCCTGTAATTATGGACTGTGCGCACTATAAATCCATCCTGGCTTTTACCTATAGCTCCCACCCGAGGCGTGCTTACCCACGCCTCCATCCACCACCCACGTGGTGTGAGACACGAACTGGGGCTCTTAGTTATAAACTACTCTGCCGTTAGTTTGTTATCCCCAGCAGACCGTTAATCGACATAGAGACAGATCTTCGTGTCCTTCAGCTATGGATGGTGTAGATTATTTTTGATATACTTACGGCTGGAACACGTGTGATCTGTTGTCTGTTTGTTTGGTTTTGTTGTTGTTGTCACAACTGGTGTTTTTGTTTTTAGTTCATACTAATAAGGCCGGGTGCATTCTTTCACTGTTTAGTGCGAATAGTCATCATGATGTGCAGTTTGATTATTGAAAGTTATACCTCGCCCTATTACAGAACTTACATCCCATGTAGGTCTCAACTTGATATTCGTTGCTATTATTATTATTATTATTATTATTATTATTATTATTATTATTATTATTATTATTATTATTATTATTTTTATGATATTATTACATTAGTAGTAGTATTAGACTTTAGTAGTAGTAGTAGTAGTAGTAGTAGTAGTAGTAGTAGTAGTAGTAGTAGTAGTAGTAGCAGCAGTAGTAGTAGTAGTAGTAGTAGTATAGTAGTAGTAGTAGTAGTAGTAGTAGTAGTAGTAGTAGCAGTAGTAGCAGTAGTAGTAGTAGAAGTAGCAGCAGCAGCAGCAGCTGCAGCAGCAGCAGCAGTAGTAGTAGTAGTAGTAGTAGTAGTAGTAGTAGTAGTAACAGTAGTAGTAGTAGTAGTAGTAACAGTAGTAGTAGTAGTAGTAGTAACAGTAGTAGTAGTAGTAATAGTAGTAGTAGACATCGCCTCATGAAAAGAGCGGCGGTTGGCGGCGGTTTTTCGCTTATCTTTGATCTTGTTGTTTCCTCTTAATTCACCCTGAGATGACCACAATGGTGGACGGAGTAAATTTCCATGTAACAAACAAAATCAGGAAAAAGAAAGATAAAAATAAGAGATGAAAATTGATTTATAATCCATATTATCCCTGCACACGTGCAGGCTCGTTGACTGTATATCATTTAAATCTAGCATACAATTCCATTCAAAGTCCTCGTCAACTCCCAAAGGGATTATGTAATACAGTAGCCTGTCGTACTAACAACACGCTAACGAGATATTTATTCACCTATAGCTGGTTACGCATTCACCCTTGAGTCAAGCGGGGAAGTAGAGTGAAGTCTCGTACCTTTCCAAACAGTACAACGTTGTGAAAAAACCACCTGTGCCAGCCGTGGCGTTTTAACTAGTGTCGTCGCCATTACAAACTCACAACACTACAACGGTTTTGCTACTGCGTCTATCTCAGGATCGACATATTCATGATATCTCAGGATCGACATATTCATGATATCTCAGGATCGACATATTCATGATATCTCAGGCTTGACATATTCTGATATCTCAGGATCGACATATTCATGATATCTCAGGATCGAGATATCGAGTTTGAATAAATTACACCTTTTGTGATATCGCTACCACTCTCATGAAAATATGCAACGGACCAGGTTTTACAGGAGAGTTTAAAAGAAAAAGAGGGGTTTCTCAAAGGCCGAGCAATTTGCATATGTTTATACCTTAAGAATAGCTATCCAGTGATGACCTCCTTAAACAAGGAAGGACAGGCGTATGACTTAACTCAATGGAGCGCCTGGGGATATTTTGAAACTCCATCTGAAATTTCCCAGTGACTGTCTGTGCAAAAAAATAAAAAATTCTACCCAGATCCCGAAGTCAATGTATTATAATTATAATAAGATGGCCATGGGCGGACAGTCAAATTTTCGTTATTCTTGCACTACAGACGATTAGCCTAAGTTATTATCCAGTGACTGGCTGTAATATAATAATAAAAAGACGTGTACTGGGATACTCTATGAATTAGAAACAGGTGTGTTGGAGTATCTCAGCCATAAAATGTTGTTTTGCAACACCTCTTAGTGCATACTGAGTAGAGGCATATCTAGTTTCTCAAACGGAACAAAATCTGGACAAGAAAAAAGAAATACAAAAAAATGATCACAGAACAACGCAGAATCCAATTCTACGAAACCCTGGTCAGGCCAATCCTGACACACACCACAACAGCGGAACCTGGGACCTGACTTAGTAACTAACTAAAACAAACCTGGACAGCATTCACATGGAACACAAGAGAAACACCAATGGCGCCCACTGGCCTGAAACAATCAGTGACATCGATTTAAACGACTGCTGGCGAATAAGGCCTATTAGTCAACGGGTCAAGGAGCAACGGTGGATATTGTTTTGACACATCCTCAGGAGATTTGAGAAAACACCAGCTCAAACAACAGTGAATGCGTACTTTAGAGAGAAACCGAAATACACAGAGGAAGAACAGCAATACCATTACCAACGATACTCAAACACGTCTCACAAAACTACACAAAATATAAAAAAAACACAGCTTCGGAACACCGAAACCCAAATGGAGAAGATACAAACAAACCAGCACAACTGAAAACGGAAAGAGACATACTTGCTTTGAAGACTCTAGCACAGGATCGTCACTCATAGAGAGACGCTATAACACAAATTCCAGCATTAAGTCAGAATATAAAGTACAGTATAGGGCAAGCGTCTTTATCGATTGCGAGGCCTTTCTATTTTCACTATTTAACTACTCTCCACCATGGAAGTAGACAGGTGAAGAAGAAAGAGGACTGACAGTGACGAGCAAAGGACCACGGGGGAGTTGGGGGAGGGGAGGGGGAGTGGTAAAATATCGTTGTATAACGTGTCATCATATCATAATATGCCTGCAATCGGGCTAAAGCCATAAAGCAGAAGAGAGACTTGAGTAACAGATGTTGTCCCTTTTTTCTCTCTCTCTCACTATTTTCATGTTGAACATAAATTACCCGCTAGTATTTTTAGCTTGCACCACATGCATCAATGGTCGGTTCGGTCATTAATTCCGATGGCGCAGTGGCACTGCAACAATATCAATGCATAATTTAAACGAAGTGTAATTATTGTGATGGTGAGGTGCATTCAGGACATAAAATAATTTTAATTTGTGTGACACATGAAAAGTAATAGAAAGACAGATCTGTTCATTTTTGCGTATTTCATGCTTTTTAGGTTATGCACATGGGGGTGAGTGATTATGTTAATTCAGGACATAAAACAATTTTAATTTGTGTGACATGGGGGTGAGGTGCATGAAAAGTAATAGAAAGACAGATCTGTTCATTTTTGCGTGTTTCATGCTTTTTAGGTTATGCACATGGGGGTGAGGTGCATTCATGACATAAAATATGTTAATTCTGTGTGACGCATGAAATGTAATAGAAAGACAGATCTGTTCAATTTTGCGTATTTCATGCTTTTAATGGTATTTAGGGTATGCGCACACACTTGGTGCCTCTCTCTTTTTTTCTTCTTCCTTTCTTGGGGAGCTCGGTAATCCAGAGGCAAGGTGTCGGCTTCTCAACCCGAATGCCGTGAGTTCAAGACATGTCAGCGGGTGAAAAAATTTCTTGAGTTTTTTTCCTTTCTTTCTTTCGTAGGTGGTTGATGGGCGCTGGTAAATAGGCCCGACCCTAAGCCACCGTACAATAGGTCATATGGAACCTCAGGCCCGAACTCTTTCCTTTCACTTTGTCACATGTCTTCCGTCTTGCTGTTTCCTCTTTACTAATTCATACTGAGATCACAACATATTATTAAGGTAGGTATTACAGTGAAACAATTTTTGTTTGTTTCTCTCAATGTATCGAAATGTCATTCCTTTCGCTCTTTGATTTATCTCAGGAGGTCTATACTTTAACATAACTCAGTTTTACTGTAAGGTTTTTGAGGGAATGTCATTGTTTGTGTCTGATGCTTGCCATTGATTCGGACTCTGTGTATGTGTGTGTGTGCTTTATGTATGCGTGTGTGTGTATGTGCGCTTGTATAATATAGGTGTCTGTATTTCTTTCTGGCATCTCTGCTGTCTGTAATCTCTCTCTCTCTCTCTCTCTCTCTCTCTCTCTCTCTCTCTCTCTCTCTCTCTCTCTCTCTCCATCGATGTATCAGTTAAACAATTCATGCCTTCGGAAGGTCAAGGCCACATCTAATTTGTGCAGCAAAGTATGGGTAATATTACGACACATTTCCTGTCATGTTGCCGTGCATTCGTGAACTTCTTTCGAAGTCATTGACACGATATTGCGGTGATATTTATATTTATTGAGGGAGAAAAGAACGAATATTGAAAAATCAAAAGTGATGGTCAAATGTGAGCATTCAGCTAGTGACCTCAAGTATTTACAGTTTTGTTGTTCCAAGATCATGAACTGTTGTCATTTCGCGCCAATAGCTTAACTGATTTCTAGTAAAAATAAAAATCATGAGCACAGCTAACTGTTTGGTGCAGTTTCATATTGCCTTGTCTGGTGAGAAGAATTTCATTTCAAAGGTTATTGCATTGGTTTGGTCGGGGAGGGGGGGGGGCGTTGGTTCATGATATTTCAGTTTTTACAAAGCGAATTTGTCCACGACTATGTGTAGGTCTTTGAGCGGATATTGATGGAAGTTTTTACTTTTTCCCTTTCAATCTTACACACAAATTTCACTTTCATACTTTGCTCTTAAAATCATCCTTAAATCACCACTCATCTTGGACCGGGTAACTTCGAATGAATCAATCCCCCTTGAAGAAAAATAAAAGGAGCAAGAAGCAGACGGATGCTGTTGACAAATTGACACTGAATTTTCCTTTTTCTCTTTCTGTTCCACAGCGAATGTCATGAACAGAAATAGCTCTAGTGAGAATACCCGCCTTCTCGCCCAAAGACACTCTACCAATGGAAGCATGGGGTCGTACCCCGCTGATCATCAGACGGAGGGGTATGAGGAGCTTTTCAAAGACAGCGTACCGTGTCCATCATGCCGAGGCCTTGGCCGTGTGCCTAAAGGTGAGCGGTTCTGAACTGCAACAATAGATTTTTTTTATACCAGGAAACAGTTTTTGATGCCCTGAATCCATGGCTGTCTAACCATTTCTGGGGTTAATTGATGATCTGAATATTTTCTCTCAGTGTCTGTTTTGCAACGAACTGATGAGACATTTTACACATACAAACTACTCTTGCTTCAATACACCACTTCATGGACAAAACTTTAAAAAATAAAGCTCTGTATCAGTTGTGAAAACAAACAACGACAAAGGAAATTCAACACTTTTTAACCAATGTTCGGTCCAGTAAGTAATGCAGTCATATGATCTGCTTTCTGCAATAGAAATTGGGATACTTTATGGCTCCATTGGCAGTAACGTCCTTGAATAGAATGAATAGTTTTTTTTAATTACAATGTAATTACATGCAAAAGAAGAATTCACCTCAAAGGCTAGGTGAAGACTCTTTTTCTCCATATTTTGTTTTCATCCGGGCAGTGGACAGGTAAGCACCTGTACGGGGAGTAGATGATGCCGCCCTCCACGAGTCTCCTGCTGCCTTTCAGGCGGGTTTTGCTGACCAAAGGCTAAGGGAGTTAACCATGACAGAAAACAACCTGCTGCCTTGCATGAGTCTCCTGCTGCCTTGCAGGCCGGTTTTGACTGACGAAAGGCTAAGGGAGTTAGCCCTGACAGAAAATAATAACCTGCTGCCTTGCAGGCTGGTCTTGAATGACTAAAGGCTAAAGGAGTTAACCCTGACAGAAAAATAATAAGGCCTGGTAGGGGGCCTCAATGTGGCAGCCCCACTATCTACCTAGGGTACAGTGGGCTAATCCCCTGCTTATCCAAAACATCCTGATTCAGAGACATAAAAAGAATATAACCGGCTTGATCTTTGGAAGATGAACTTGGAAACGAACACGGACTGTCATTTTTGGAACATGGAACGTTGGGCAATACATGGAAAAGAGTTAGAATTAGTTGAAGAAATGGAAAAATTCAAAAGTAGATATTTTGGCCATTACAGAAACAAAGAAAAAAGGACAAGGAATAGAAAATGTAGAACCGAATCATATTTTAATCTACTCAGGAATAGATGCCAAAGATAGAGCTAGAGCAGGAGTAGGCCTCCGAGTGCATAAAAGGCATGAAAAGCTACTAGAAAGTTGGAAATTTATAAGCCCACGGCTATTAGAGGTAAATATTAAACCAAAAGGACGAGAAATTAAATTATTAATAGCTTATGGACCAAATGAAGACGCAACTAAAGAAGAAAAGATATCTTCGAAATCGATTTACAAATAGCCGCAGATAATCTTAAATCCAAACAGGAACTAATGCTTTTAGGAGATTTAAATGCTAGAGTAGGCAACAATGTAGAAATTTTAGGAGGAGTAATAGGTAAATAAGGAGAGACAACAACTTCTCCAAATGGAGAGAGACTAAAAGATTTTTGCCTAAAGAATAACATGAGAATAGCCAACACCTTTTTTCCTCATAAAGATATCCACAAATATACAAAAGTAAATGAAGACAGGTGTGAAAAATCAAGGATAGACAACATAATAGTTAGCAGCTCCCTTTTTTACAGTACATTGGATGCAAGAGTAAACAGAGGAGCAGAAATATTTAGTGATCATCACTTACTGATAGCCAAAATGAGATTACTGAGTGAAGAAAACAAACAGGAAAGGAAAGAGAAGAAAGCTACTAAACTCAAAATAGAGGAACTAAATAAACCATTAGTAAAACAGGTATACCAATCTAGGATAAAAAGATTTATCAGTGAAAGACAGATGGATCTGAATGATAGCACAATAGAAGAAAAGTGGCAGATGTATAAAGAAACATCCTCAGTTGTACTGAAGAGGTCTATTGAAGGAAACAAATTAAAGGAGATAGGAAAAGAACAGCATGGTAGAATGAGAATGTCAAGACTAAGATCAAAGAAAAGAAGGATGTCTGAAAGAAATACTTGCAAACAAAGAGACCAGAGGATAGCATAGATTATGTTAATAAAAAAACTTTCACCAAAGAGGAAGTTAGGAAAGCAAAACAGGAACAATGGGAAGATTTTGGACAAAGACTCCAAGAAAGCTATCAAGGAAATCAGAAGCTGTTCTGTGGAGCAATGAAGAGCATGAGAAAGGCCAAAGCATGCCCAATACGACAAATTAAGAATGCCAAAGGAGAAATAATGAAAGAAGAAAGCATTTTCACCTATTACATAATCCCTCTAGAACGTTTGAAACAAGAAGTAAAGATCAATTAGTAAGAGTATCAAGTAATCCAGAGGAGACAGCTGAAGATGTAGATATATCAATGAAAGAAATACAAACAGCTTTAAGAAAAGTCAAATTAGGAAAAGCCCCAGGAGCAAATCAAGTTTATCCAGAAAGGATTAAAATCTAAGGGAGAGAGGCAGACAAACTACTGTATTACATGCAATATGGAAGTCAAAACAGGTGCCAGACGACTGGAAAAAGGGAACGGTAGTACCAATACATAAAAAAGGATCAACTATGGAATGCTTAAACTATAGAGGGATATCACTACTTGGTGTTCCAGGAAAAGTATATACCAGGATTCTGGAAATGAGACTAAGGAAAAGAGTATAGGATCAGATTGAAGAGCGTCAAAGTGGATTTAGCCCAGAAAGAAGTGTACAAGACCACATATTTACAATTAGACAAATAATAGAAAAATTCTTTGAGAGAAACATTGACCTGCACCTGTGTTTTATTGACTTAGAAAAGGCATTTGACACTGTGAGGAGGGACAAACTATGGTATTCCTTCAAAAAACACATTGTAGAGCAAAATTTAATAGAAGTCATTAAAAGTTTTTACAATAAACCAACATGTGCAGTGAAAGTAGCTGGAAACATATCTACAGAATTTGCTGTAGATATAGGAGTAAGACAGGGTTGTCTCCTAAGTTCTCTTTTGTTTATCACATTTATGGATTCAGTCGCAAAGGCATCCTCAAAAATGAAGAAAATGAATGTAGGTATGTGGAAGTTCAAACCAGTAAATGTATCAATGCTCTCATTTGCTGATGATTTAGTTCTGTTTGGAAAACCAGAAAGTGACCTTCAGTCGAATATCAACATTATGAACAATGAACTAAATAAAAGAGGAATGAGAGTAAATGCAAAGAAAACCAAAACAATGCTAGTAACTATGGAAGCTAAAACACAAAATCTTAAATTGGGCAGGGAGAATTTAGAACAAGTTCAAAGCTACAATTACCTAGGAGTAATGATTAACTCAGAGGGAAAACTAAGAGAAGAAATCAGCAAAAGAAAATCAAAAAGACAAGTGCAATATATAACCATCTAGGAAAGGCATTTGTACTTGTAGGTTAGCAAGAATTGTCAACAAAACCCAAAACGGCAGTATACAATACAGTTTATTGTCCTAATCTCCTCTATGGCGGCGAAACCTGGATTCAGACAGTAGAGTACAGGCGGCTGAAATGAAATATCTAAGAAGAGTGGTAAGGAAAACTAAGAGACAAAATCAGAAACACAACAATAAGAGATCAAACCAAAGCAGATGGCATAAAAACTAAAATAGAAATAAATCAATTGAGATGGTTTGGGTATGTAAACAGAATGAATGTCAATAGAATAGCTAAATCAGTATACAGTGCTAAAGCCCAAGGTAAAAGACCAAAAGGCAAACCTCGGAGAGAGTGGGAAGAAGATATAAAAGAGGCATTGAAGCATAGAAATTTAACTTTTTTGGAAGGAAACCGAAAATGCCAGGATATCTAAGAAGAGTGGTAAGGAAAACTAAGAGACAAAATCAGAAACACAATCCTGGAGAAAGATCATCTCAGGCATCTGAATCCATACACCGAAAGGTAGAATGGGAACTGATAAAGAAAGAAAGAAAGATTTTTATTTTTTATTTGAGAGGAAGTTCTGCATTTTCACTCTTCGCTTGACTCAATTACCAAAAGAAAGGTATTTAACAGCATGTAAATGTGATGTATTTTACTGAACAGTTAAGAGTCATTGTTCATATTTTCTTCAACCACTAGCAATGGAGACATTGTGACATTATTGTGAGACTTAAAGATTGTCATACACTTTTCATTCATTTATAAACTTTTGTTGTTGTTGTTTTGTTATTAGAGTTGGAAAATCAACTTGTGGCCCTGATCCCAATGAAGGATGGCAGACTAAAGCCAAGGAGAACGTAGGTTTATAGCTTTCACTTTTTGTATGCATTGTAAATATTAAAAGACAGACCTGTTTTGTATTGCACTTACCGAGCTGAACTCTGCTGTTTGCTCTGGGGACAATTTTATTTTCATTTTGTCATCAAGAAACATTTGTAGTGAGGTTAGATGATGGTGGTGGTGGTGTTGAGGTAAATAGCCTGCCTTTAGTGCCCTATCCTGTCAGTGAGGGATACAAGACTCAGGTATTTCTTATATTACATGTACAATTTGCGATAACTTAAGATGTCTTTTATATTACATGTACAATTGGCGGTAACATAAGATGTCTCTTATATTACATGTACAATTGGCAGTAACTGGGTGGTAAGGCTGCCAGATTAAGGCTCTTGAGATCTTAGGTTTGAACCTTAGTACAGTAGTCACTGGATAAAAGCACACTTCATAAAAGCACACTCTGCATAAACACACACCTTCATCTGCTGACCGAATTTTTACTGTATAATAAAAGTGTTCTCATTAACATACAGTATGCATAAAAGCACGCTTTTTCCTACGTCCAAAGGACGTGCGTTTATCCAGCGACTACTGTACTAGACATTTAATATGCATTTCTCCACTCGATTCTGGTGCAAATGGGTACCAGCTCCTGGCAAGTAAATATCCTAGGCATTCTGTAGAGGAGATGATGTACTATCACCTGTACTGCTGCACACTATAGAAAGTGTGATAATTTCTGGCTCCCTGAACTAAAACATCCTCAAAGGAACTTTGGTCAAGACTCTTGCACACTCTTTGACAGTTTTAAAGGCTGTCAGTGCAAACTTCAAAATTTCTACTCAAAGCCAAAGATCACTTTTAAGTGTGGACGTGATAAAACGAACAAACACACATGGTTTGGCTAAGCTTTATGTCCTTTGTGGTTTTTCAAACCATTTATCATTTCCTTGCTTTATTTTGAAATATCTGAAGCTATGGATTCGGTAAGTCCAATTAAATGGTTTTTCAAAACAGCTAGCTTCTTATGTCATATCAATATAAAGAAATGCAGAACATCTATCAAGCCTTGTTTCAGGTATTTCATAACATGTTAAATAATTCACTGCTAATTCAACACATCCATAAGAAGGGTCTGTTATTGTAAGGATTGCTAATTCTTTCGCCACTAGTACATCTTTTTTATTTTTTTTATCTTTGGGACATTTTTTATTAACGTTTTGTTGTCCTTATCCACTTGTAATGCTAAGAAGATCATTTTTATATGACTAATAGAGATGTTTAAATATGGTCATGTGTCTTGTTATCTATCTAATGCAGTGGTTCTTAACCTGGTTGGAAGTACTGAACCACCCCGCAAGTTTCACAAGTGCATACGCCCTTCAATGGTGTGAACGGAACTGACACACACACACACACATCAACACACAAACACACACATGCAGAGTGTGCAAACCCCTGAGACTGACTCACCGAAACACTGGAGTGATCGAACCCAGGTTAAGAACCACTGATCTTATGCATCAGACATAAATTACTAATGATTTCACAGGAAAACTTCAACATAATTACATTTTATCTCTACCAGGCTCATGTATGTGGTTATTGCTGTGATATTGTGTATGGTCACAGCTGGCCTACTTATTTTCTTCCTGTTGCCAAGGGACATTAAAATTTCCAGCAACCGCCCCTTCCTTAAGCCCAGCCACATTGACTTAAATCAAACAGCCCTGTTTGCCAACTTTACTGTTGTGGTAAGGTCTCTTTCCTTCTGAGTCATTCTCTTTTCAGTGCTAAAAGTTTGTTCCTTTCAGATGTTTTGTTGGGGGTGGAGTGTGTTTGTTGTTATTTTTGCTTGAGTATTGTTGCTGTCTGTCTGTTTCTTGTACCTGTCAATCATCTCGTTCTCTTGTCTCTCGTCACATTCCTTGCCTCTCTCTGTCTTTCTGGTTTTGTATCCATGTTCCTCTGTCTATGTCTGTCTGTCTGTCTGTGTGTCTGTTTCTCTCTCTCTGGTAGGTTCTTCTTCTTTTCTTTCACTCTTCCACATGTCTGGCGGTTTCCTCTTTATGAACCCTGAGATCACTGCATATGATAGACATGATAAATTTCAATGAAAGAAAATGTCAAGTTGAAATGTCAACGCCTAATGCACTGGTCTAAAATGGTCTCTAAAGCCCAGTTATTACAATGAAAATTCACAAGGGAATGATTGTTTTTGGATTTTCTTTTGATGGGAGCAAGGTGTGAAGGGTAGTCTATTTTTTCCATTTTCGTATTAATAAGAATATGATAAATTTTGTGGTATGAGCACCTCTCATTCATCACCTTAAATCTTTTTGTATAAATACGCTTAAGCGAGGTTGGGTTTTCTTTTTAACATGATTTTTCAATTTTTCTTCTTTTCAGAATCGGTACAATGTATCAAACAACAATTTCTACAGTGTGAAAATATCAGGGTTGGTGATGAAGGCTTTTTATGGCAATGCGATCATCGCTAAAAGCAAGGGACGCCCAGATAGCCCTATTGATATCTCTCCGCGTTCTGAGACGGAGCTTCATGTGCCTATAGATTTCATTCTAGAGGAGAATCAACATGGCAGTTTAGTGTAAGTTGTTTTCATATTTTCCAATGGTTTGGTCTTCCTATTTAATTAATCAATGGAGATAGAATGTAAGGCAAAGGAATGATTTCCGTTGTGATTGTATATTATTGAGCTACAAGTTTGTATTGAAATAGAAGCCCAACGCAGTATTTGATGGCATACTTTTTGCGCATATTTCATGGATTGAGTTTTGATAGGATGTTGATTTGCATAGAATTTTTATCAAGCCTACCGTACATCAGATTTTGTTATACTATATTTAAGAGATAAGATTTTGACTTCCTATAAATTCAGAGATTTCTTTTTTTGATTTTACCTTCATTCATGCCTAAGGGTTTATGGTAGGATGTTTTTATTTTATCTGGACTTTCCTGTAAACAGCCAAGGAATTTTTGACATGCACAGTGTTATGATTTGCCCACTGGACACTTGTTTGTCCTCCATCTTCGATTGAACTAAATGTCTATCCACTGAGTTGGACCAGAGGGGTAGATTTTACTTGAAAAATGTTTTTAAAATGTATTAACCTGTCGGCTGGGAACTCACAATCTTTTGGTTGAACTTGAACGGCAGACACCTTACCTATAAATTCAGAGAATATTGAAGGACATGTCACTATGTAAAGACTCAAGTGCTTTTCTTCTTTCCACAGGAGCCATTGTGTCAACAAATGGTCATGGATTCATAATCTTCCAATTTTATTTGAGTAAGTTTGTGAATGGCATTGGGAAACATTACTGCTTATAGGTTGTGCATTAATTTGATTTTTGTCAAGATGAAGAAAAGTATGGCCTTTAGCTAACGGAATAGTGATTTTAGATATATATATATATATATGGATATTTTACACGTTTACATGTGTTAGGAGAACAGGAACACCATCAGTTCAATTGAAGTTTGCAAAATATGAAAGGACTCTAGTCAGTGATGAGTAACTAACAGCACAAAAGAACATAAAATCAACATACAGTGGAACCTCCCCTCTAATTATTTATTCAAACACTCACTTGTTATCCAAATTTATTTTTCGTGTTGGCAAAACATCAACTATTACACCTGCATTAGTGCTACACGTGTTATACATTACATGATGTACATGATGTTGCAGGTGCCGGTTCCACGATGACCATAAGCCAGACACAAGATATCCATTACGAAGGGGTCAAATCAGGCATCGAGCCAATCCTTGTTCGTCCACCTAACAATACAGTACACTGTTGATTTGGGGCAGCGCTTAGAATGCAACTTGTGCACTGTCTTAGTCTTTTATTTCTCTCTTAACCTGTCAATCATAAGGGTGGACATACGAGGAGATTTAACAATCTACTGTGCATTCTTGATTGCGTATCTTATCTATCTACCATCCAACAAAGCTCGACTGTGAGTGACATCACTGATGAATGCCATCTTTGATTTGATCCTGTGGCTACATGTTCGTTTAATTCTGTATTTTACCACTCATAGAATGGCTTAGGTACCTCAAACTGTTGAGGAAATACATAATCCCTAGGGCCCCGGAAATCGGGAAATGATATCAATAATAGTAATAAGAAGAATAACGTACATTTCTATTGCACACTCATCCCTACAAGGGTAAGGCTCTAGGCGCATCACATATTTTAAGAAAAATGTATACATATATTACATATGATACATAATATGAATTTCATACATCAAGCTGCATGAATGCAGCATAAAAAAGTGTGCAATTTATGACAAGAAAATCGACAATGCAAACAAGAAGAAGAAAGGTGTTTAACAGTAAATACTGTCGTGAATTCATATTCCACAAACACACAAACACAGACAAACTTCTTCACACACGGGATGAATACAGCCCTAATGAAATTGTGCGATTTTTCATTAAGAAAGTAGGCTTTTATAAGCTAGTTAAAAAATATGTCTTCTTTTCTTCTTCTTCTTCTTCTTCTTCTTCTTCTTCTTCTTCTTCTTCTTCTTCTTCTTCTTCTTCTTCTTCTTCTTCTTCTTCTTCTTCTTCTTCTTCTTCTTCTTCTTCTTCTTCTTCTTCTTTCTTCTTCTTCTTCTTCTTCTTCTTCTTCTTCTTCTTCTTCTTCTTCTTCTTCTTCTTCTTCTTCTTCTTCTTCTTCTTCTTCTTCTTCTTCTTCTTCTTCTTCTTCTTCTTCTTCTTCTTCTTCTTCTTCTTCTTCTTCTTCTTCTTCTTCTTCTTCTTCTTCTTCTTCTTCTTCTTCTTCTTCTTCTTCTTCTTCTTCTTCTTCTTCTTCTTCTTCTTCTTCTTCTTCTTCTTCTTCTTCTTCTTCTTCTTCTTCTTCTTCTTCTTCTTCTTCTTCTTTTTTTCTTCTTCTTTCTTCTTCTCCTTCTTCTTCTCCTTCTCCTCCTTCTTCTTCTTCTTCTCTTTCTTCTTGGAATGTAGAAGATGACATCTTTATTCAAGATAGTCGAATTTTACTTTCACGCAGACGCCTAATATATCGCGGTGATGCGGACGCCGGGGAAAGCTCTAGCAACTGCCATAGACGATACTTCCGTCTCACTGACGCGTACTGTTTGTTTCACTGATTTGTTTTGACTTGATTTGATTGAATATTTTAATAACCTCCCCTCGATCAAGAGGTCAAAGAGACAGTCCTAAAATTTACAAAGAGCGAAACGTGCACAGAGTTTGTTGTGATCTTCACATGGGACCTCCTTTTTTCTCCCCCGAGGCATATACTGTGTTTCACCGAAAGATGGCGATCTTTGAGTGAATGAGAAAAGAAAAAAGTAAGATAAAGGACAAGGGAAAGAGGGAAAGAAAAGGATTAGGGCCTACCAGCAATGTTCACCAACCGCCCACGACGAACATAATGGGCGATCAACTTGGTGATGGAAAAAAACTTGGCCCACTGTTCCATAGGTAGATGGTGGGGCTGCCACCTTGAGGCTCACTACTGGGCCTTGTTACTTTCTGTCAGGGTTAATTCCCTTAGTTTTTGATCACCCAAGACCAGCCTGATGGCAGCAGGTTGTTATTTTCTATTATTGTTAACTCCTTTAGCCTTTGGTCAACTAAGACCGGCCTTCTAGGTAGCAGCTTGTTTTCTGTCAGGGTTAACTCCCTTAGCCTTTGGTCAGCCAAGACCCGCCTGCAAGGCAGCAGGAGACTCGTGGAGGGCGGGATTGCCTAATTCCGTTACAGGTGCTTACCTGTCCACTGCCCGGAAAAATATACCTTTAGGTCAATTCTTTGATTGTTTCATTGAAATTTACCTCATCCACTTTATGTGGTGATCTCTAGGTGAACTGAAAGGAAACAGAAAGATGAAAGATAAGTGAAAATGTTTGGGGTAAGGGTTGGTGATAGATTTGCCATTTTTCTCTCATAACTGGATGTAAATCTAGATATAAATCTCTCTTTATATAGGTACAATCCAAGCCGCCATTTTGATGTTTTGTTTACAATGACAATTGTATTCATACGCTCTTCCGGTACCTTAGACCCATACTATAAAGAGCACTACTTATGTCAACATATCTGTTAGAATGCAATGCCCGAGGGATCAAGTCTTGATCTAATTCTTTTGCGGTTATTCTTTTATAACAACAAAAATAGGTTGCGACGGCTTTGGTGACCAAATTTGTGTTCTGCAACTCGAAATACGTTGGTTTGGACTCTAAAAGTAGTGTATCAGGGTGTGGGGGTGAAAATTTACCCAATTTTACTTTTGTTTTGATTGATTTAAGTTTATGGCTGTCATTATTCCCAACCCTGCTGTGAATACTTCTTTTTCTTATTCCCAACCGGGTGTTGCAAATACAATTGTTTTCTTATCCCTAACCGTTTACTATTATTATTATTATTATTATTATTATTATTATTATTAATATTATTATTATCATTATTATTATTATTATTATTATTATTATTATTTTAATATTATTATTATTATTATTATTGGGAAACCCAGCTAATCGGGATAATTTTACAATCCATCAAGATTTCTCGATTATAGAGGTTCCACAATTATCATACGTATTCTAGAAGGACAAGTAAAATAAAAGACATCAATATGTTCATACAGCAAATGAGCATTTACTTGCATGGCCATGGATGGAATACTCCTTTTCAGAGATTAACATTTAGAATGATTCTCTAGCAATGAGACATTGGATATACTGAGAGAATGGCATCTGTGCAAGCCTCTGTTTAGAATTATGAATTGGTTGAAAGTCATTCATATGTTTTATCTGATGGTGTCCACTAAACTGGTATGTTGACTGGAATTCTCTTCTAGAGGAAGGAGATACAAACCAACAAGTGTTTTTGTTGTGTTCTGTGTGTGTAAGTCGCATTAGGGCACATAAGGCAGGAAAGGGTTGAAGAAAGATTTAAAATCATATCAGTTGACACATTTGATTCATTGCTTCTTTTTTTTTCTTTTCTGCTGGTCCTCACCAGAGTGACAGCCAATTATACTTACATGGGCCATTCTGAGCAGGCCTTTCTCACCACATTCCAAACTGTGAGTTGTTACCCTGAACCTCAGACCACAACACCACCTCCAACAACAACAGCAACAACGACAACGACACCAGCAACAACGGTGCCGGCAACAACACCACCGACAACAGCGCCTCCAACGACAAAGCATCAGACATCAAAGCCGCCACCTACAGACCAACCAACCACGGAATCTCCAACCCACTTCCAACTCTTGAGCAGCTTTGATGCTATTGCTAAAATACATGTGTGTGTGATTTCCACCTGTCGTTAATTGTATACCTAAGAGATGCCAGTGTCAGTAGTGGTCTGACACATTTTATTTACCATTACACATCTTTTTCTTTTACTTTACTTTTTTTTTTTAGTTTTGTGAAAAGGCTGGGGGGAGGACCGAGGGAGAGGGGGAGGGGAGGGGAGAGGAGGGAGGGAGGGGAGGGGGAGAAGAGGAATTATTTTTGTGCAAATCCATGGGTTTTTCTATTTTATAGAAGGCATCACTGATCAACCAGCTGTCAAAAGATTCAGAGAGATGAACGTTCCTTTCAATTGTAATTCAAAGTGAATTATGATAAAAACCAAAGCAGCTACGGATTATCAAAGCAAATGGGTAAGTTTAAGCCCGGTGGAAAGTTGTGATATCAAGTAGATAACGGATTGTTTTTTTAATTCGTAGCCTGTTCTTCCTCTTCTTCTTCTTCTTCTTCTTCTTCTTCTTCTTCTTCTTCTTCTTCTTCTTCTTCTTCTTCTTCTTCTTCTTCTTCTTCTTCTTCTTCTTCTTCTTCTTCTTCTTCTTCTTCTTCTTCTTCTTCTTCTTCTCCTCCTCCTCCTCCTCCTCCTCCTCCTCCTCCTCCTCCTCCTCCTCCTCCTCCTCCTCCTCCTCCTCCTCCTCCTCCTCCTCCTCCTCCTCCTTCCTTCTTCTTCTTCTTCTTCTTCTTCTTCTTCTTCTTCTTCTTCTTCTTCTTCTTCTTCTTCTTCTTCTTCTTCTTCTTCTTCTAAAGGCATGGTGCACAATAAATAGACACATTATTGAGTTACCCTTCCCCTTTAATAGCACAGCTTTTCATTTTAATCTGTAAGGCCTTGCCATAGAGGCTGTTGTTCAGCATTTCTTTCACATAACTGATATTCTTACAACTAAAGTTGAATTCTGTTTCTTTCCCTCATGTTTTTCTATCTATTTAGCTGTCCCATCACGTCAGGTCTGATGTAGCCTAGTGCTGATGGTATGAAGCAGTTAAATAGTCTTAAGCAAAAATAGAGTAAAGACATTTTTAAGGATTTTTTTCATTAATCAAGTCAGTAACTTTGTCACTTTCATTTCCAGATCCATGCCCTTCGTCTTTCCATACTTCATGTGATTTCTCTGTGTGAAGTGTGTGCGTGCGTGTGAGGTGTGGCAATAACATTATATAGGGGCTCCTTTAAAAAAAAGATACTCTCTCTATCTCTTTGTTCTCCATATACACAAAAAAACTTGGCTTGATAACAAAAATTTGTTAATGGTTACACTATATGAATTTTTTTGTTCAATAATTAGTCTTTCTTTTAAGTGGTGGATTTGCGAAGTAAAACATAGGATTTCTATGTAGATTTTGTTTTTTGTTTATAAATCTTATGAAAGGTCAAACATGTTTTTTGCATACTCTTTTTCATTACATTGAATAAAGCCATTAAAAATAAGATACCAGTACTATAAATAAAAATGATCATTTTTAGTAATGATCTTGAGGGGAGAAGTATGTATAGCCTCCTCTATAATCAAAAGGAACTTTGTTTACGTTTACCTGGTAGTGAAATAAAACAAATGGTTCTTCTTCTTGCTGTCTGAAGAAGAAAAAATGTCCCTATTATCAAAGTGTTTTATTTTGTCGTGTAAAGTAACATGTTCACAAAGCATTTTCGCCCGCAACTGGTTGTAAAGTTTCTCCATTTAATATATATAATTCTGAGTTGACCGTTCTTTGTTCATCAAAGGCTCTGTTGCCAGGCCTCAAAGAGCAGCCCTAATTTGCATGTAGATTCCAAATGATTCCCAAATCGTTTTCATTTGAGGAAGCTTTCCACCAGAAGCTACGTTTAATTATTGAAAATTTCATTGTTTCCCTGTCTTTGAGTAGAATTTTCATTCACCTAAGCCGCCACTTTGAACTGGTTTTATAATTTAATAAGTTTGAATAGTGCCATTTATGCACAGGTGAAGGCTCACTGACTTTACATTATTTGTCCCCTTTCACTGGGCCTTTTTCATTCAAAATTTTTCTCAACTCCCTATTATACTTCAGTTATATGTACCAATGAAAGAAATTATGTTTTTCTTTCTTGTAGTTTTTCTTCTCTCTCTCTCTCTCTTCCCTTTTATGTTATCGATTCATCAATATTCATCATGTGTCAAACATCAATGATTCATAATTTATTGCATATATGAAATGTGTCACTTGTAGAATGAAGTTGATTGTCGTTTTTCATTTTAACCAATCTGATATAGCTTGTTTGTATATTCTTCACTTGTTCATTCACTTGAAAATATTCACATTCAGTGTTATTTGTGATCATCAAAGAAAGCAAAATCATGCACTGCTATTGCACAGCAAAATCAGTTGAATTTATCTTGTTTTTGGTGGGTTTTTTGTGAATCGGTTTTAAATATTAACAAAATACCTCCAATTTATACACCAATCTGCTAGCAAAAATCAGTGCAGTGACTTAACGTCCTCACAGTTTTAAAGTGTTGTGTTAACATATTCAGATGTTGAAAGAAAGAAGTGATATTTTAAGTAAAAACTACTCTATATATATATCTATATATATGTTGGACTCCGTGGCATGGCCGGACTCAGTCCCGTGGCTGTTTCCGGATTGGTCTCAGGCACGTGGCCATTTCATTGAGAAGGAGAAATTGCACACTGACGGGAAATAAAATGTAGATCTAGATGTAAATGCACAAAGGGCACCATTTTAAACATCATGAATATTTCAATGAATTCTAGCTTTAATTAAAATGTCTTCCTAGATACCGGAAGTAGATAATATAAATGTAGATCTAGATCTACATCTACATCTAGATCAATTTAAAAGGAACAAAACATCAACGAACAAGACCAATAACTGTAACAATCATCACAGTGACCTCTGACACTTGCAGTCAGTAATATGCACATGTTTAGACAGCCTTCCTAACTTGTGACTCATGTAAAGTGATCACTGATGGTTCTTTGGCATTGTGGACTGAAACTATGAAGCCAGGCATTGGGTGATTATTCATTGTAATCACTGTTCCCTTTTCCATCAACCCCTGTGATGATTGCAAAGGTTTCAGCTGAGAACTCAGGATTCGGTCTGAAATCAACAATGTCCCTAACAGCTGACTCAAAATTTGATTCCTGACACAAGCTGTTGAATGTCTCCAACGGATATTCTCTAGTAAACGATGCTCTGCACACATTTCTGTAATAAACACTCACTGTGTTCAAACGGTCCGTCAATCCGAAGGGAGTACACCTTCGGAAGTTGAGGCTGATTGACTCTCTAGTTTTGTGAAGCTTTTTCCTGGGCCATTGTTGTCACCCCTGAAACCAAGGCAGCAACTGTATTGACCACTTCACCCATTGTTCTCTGTGCTCTCGTCAACGTTATCGTGATCCTCAGTCCCATCAATGTCAATGTGGGCAGTGCTCATAAACTCTTTTACTTCTCGAGTCAGGATGTTGAAGTCTACTTGCTCACATTGAGTAAAACTCACACTGGGATGACCTAAGAAGAGTTGAAATGGGTTGGCAGGATGTGTTGCCTTATTCTCATGATTGTTGTACTGATTATAGAAGAAAGGTAACTGACTGGGCCATGATTCTTCTTTGTCAATGGTTCTTTTGAAGAACACTACAGTTCGGTTAAAGCGTTTAACCCTACCTTGGGACTGGGGATGATAGGGTCTTCCGTTGGTGTGCCTCATTTTGAATTCTTCAATGACACCGGTTAAGTTTGCTTTGTTGAATTCACGGTCATTGTCACTTTGTAAAATCCTGAGTGATCCATTGCAATACATTTTCGATATCGCGAGGTTAGCGATTTTTTCGCATTCTTGTACTTTGTTGGACCTTCAAAAGCAAACCTTGAATTTCAATCCATGATTTTGCAAATGTCAGTGAAGCCTCAAGATGGTGGCATTTTCTTTAGATCAATTTGCAACTGGCTATGTGGTATGTTGCCGTCTTGTTAACTGAGTCTTTAGAAGTTAGACACACTGGCACACTCTGAGCAATGTATGCTTTTGAAGATAATTTTTACAGTATCTCTGACTGAGTGGTTCTAGTACATTTTTCGCAGTGACTTAAATACAGTCTCTGGGCCCCGATGGTCAGAGGCATGGCTTTCTTCAATGGCTTTCAACAATTCCTCTTTCGTGAGGCATTTTTGTGGCCCACAATTAGATCTGAAGACTTGAAGTAAAGCCTTTCACTCATTTTATCAAAGAAGTAATTTGATAGATGTTTCCTTACCAATCTCTCTGACATCATCACAAATCTCAAGGCCTCGGATGATCTTCTTTGGGCCCCACTTTGGGTTGGCTGCCTCACATTTCATCATTTCAACAATTTCAGAATAAGATGCCCAAAAGTTTTCAGCATTTACGTCATTTGTTATAGATTGGTTTCTTTTTCTTTCTTTTTCTACAACAAATCCATCATTAGCACAATGCTCTTTGTCACATTCTTGGTTCGCCATGATGGATCAACCTTAGCGTCATGTTGAAAGCTAAAAAAAAATTCCTAGGCCTATATTATGAGAGTGCGCACGCATGCATTTTCCCCTACCCTTTAGTTTGGCTCGAAAGAAATCAGCCATGGGACTGGGTCCGACCATGACACTGAGTTCTACATATATGTGAAATTGAATTAGATTAAAAACAAAAAAAGGACTGAAATATAAGTTTCTTATATGTGATAATCAACAATCACTCCACCAAGAAAGACAGACTAAAAACATGATTATTATCATTCTTATTATTATTATTTAGAATGAGACTTGCATAGACATGTTCAGTTGAAATGTGTTTCAATGGTACCCTTTTTCAGCTAAGTAAGACCTCGGGCCAATCTCTCATCCCTAAACCAGAGTAAGCTCCAGTTTTTTAGGAGCCTCCTTACTTCATAGGAATTTTCCTGATCCCCCCCCCCCCCCACCCCCCCACTCCACGTTTACACAGACGTTTACTTATGATACATACCAATTTATTTGCTAACAAACTTTGAATGTGACTCTTTTAGGAACAAGTTTAAACGAATGGATAAATCAGCATCACAAATAATAATTCTACATGCAAACGATTCGACTTTGTGAATGTTCCTCATCATGTTGAGTTTTACGGAGCATTTTGTGAAATACTCTGTTTTTTATTTTTCAATAATCATATTATCGTGTCAGTCGTGTTTTGTAAAAAAGATGTGTCCAGAAGTTGTGATTTAAAAAATATTAACATCATTATTATACATATTTTTTTTATCATGTTTTGCATTAATCAACATCAAATTTTGAATTATTATGTGATATGAAGTACAAATCTCAGGTAATTTTTCTTTTTTATCCATGCCATTAATTTATTTCATCTATAATATATTGAATCATGAATCACCAGCGCCTCTATCCACATACACACACATACACACACACACACACACACACACACAAAACAAGCAGTTTTGGTTGATCATTGATTGAGGAAAAAGTAAAAAACTTCTTCTTCTTCTTCTTCTTCTTCTTCTTCTTCTTCTTCTTCTTCTTCTTCTTCTTCTTCTTCTTCTTCTTCTTCTTCTTCTTCTTCTTCTTCTTCTTCTTCTTCTTCTTCTTCTTCTTCTTCTTCTTCTTTCTTCTTCTCTTCTTCTTCTTCTTCTTTCTTCTTCTTCTTCTTCTTCTTCTTCTTCTTCTTCTTCTCTTCTTCTTCTTCTTCTTCTTCTTCTTCTTCTTCTTCTTCTTCTTCTTCTTCTTCTTCTTCTTCTTCTTCTTCTTCTTCTTCTTCTTCTTCTTCTTCTTCTCTTCTTCTTCTTCTTCTTCTTCTTCTTCTTCTTCTTCTTCTTCTTCTTCTTCTTCTTCTTCTTCTTCTTCTTCTTCTTCTGCATGAATGCCATCTTTATTTTGATCAACTGGTCCTGTGGCTACTTGTTCATTTAATTCTGTATCTTACCACTCACGGAAGGGTTCATGTACCTCAAACTGTTTAGGGAAAGAAAAATGCCTAGGTTCTCGGGAAATCGGGAAACCCGGCCAATCGGGACAAGTTTACAAATCCACCGAGATTTCTCAATTAGAGAGGTCCCACTGTAATTGCAATCCATTTCCAATGTCAATGATGTAGTTTGACTGCCTTACACAATGCGACAAGTACAGGTTTGAGACCAATTTAATGCCATTTTAAAATTGTTGATTTATGTTCGGATGAATGGGTTGTGCTGTGATTTCTTGGCATGCTAGAGAAAGTGGTAGAGCATCTGACTACCACCCAGACGGCCACAGTTAAATCTTAGTCCAATGCAATTTTTCTCAGTCTCCTCCTCTTATCAACCCAGCAGCGAAATGGGTAGCTACTTCTATTCTGTCTCCGTGAAAGTAAAGGTGGCGTGAAAAGCAATGACAAACTACCAAACTTCCACATTTAAAAGATGAAAAATTATGTCGTATGCTTAGAAAAATCAGCACTCTACTCCTGATTTCCCTACGCTCAACTTTTGAGTATGGGGCTCACTTTACTTTAAGAGAAAGCTTAAACAAATTTTTGACGTTTTTTTAATCACACATTTTATAGAACTTGATGTAATCTTGTAGCAGACGAAATCTCAAATAAAAGTTAGTTGGACTGGTTGTACTGAAATTGTTTGTTTAAGACTAAAACGTAAGCAGACATTACATTTCTACCTACTTAATATATGTTATTGTGGCCTTTCTTTTTGGTGTTTTTTATTTTTATTTTTTTTGGGGGTTCCTTTTTGTTTGGAATATTTCGGTTTTTGTGTCTTCTTTCCTTCTTTGTATTTCCGGTAGAAATTTCATGAATACTCACATAACCGACATCGACCATTGGTTTAGGAATTTTGTAATTCTGTGTTTACTGAATCAAGTCCTAAATTGTCATATGAATCATTTATTTTCATGTCTTTGATATTCTAATAACAATGGAGTATAATTGGTCATTGTCGTAACATTGAATTATAAGGAATTTGAAGGCATTTCCATTGTTACCTTTATGCATGCATTCATACCTTGATCTTTATCGTAACGCTGAACTGTAAAGAATATAGAGGCACATCGTCAGTTGTATAACATAAATGCTTAAGTCAGATCATATTGTTAGGGAGTTATTGCTTTGGGGTTTTTTCTCTCTAAATGCCAAAATCTGACGTAAGCATTCATGTTATACAGCTGAGGACATATCCATCGTCATTTTTATGCATTTTTTCCAGCGTTTCATTATTTGTAATTTATTTATTTCATTGTCACATTTCTGTTGATTAATTCAATAAAGATATTGTTGTATTATTATTATTCAATAAGGCCTAAAAAATAGTCCTTTTTTTCCCCTTTAATTAGTGATAATACATTGCAAAATCGTTGACATGTTTTGTTTCTCTCTCAAGTACATCTCCATAAAAAAAGAATCTAGTTGTTGGAAAATAAAATTCAAATTTTTTTGTAGAAATCTGATTTGTATTTTTTTTCTTTTCTGTATTGCTGATTGGTAATTGATAGGCATAGTTAACAAATTATCTTCCTTTTCTTAATTTCTTTTACCCCATCAATGCGCAGTTGGTGGACACTGCTGGTAGGTCCTACTTCTTGACTTGCTCTTTTTCTCATATCTTTCATCTTGCTGGTTACTCTTTTCTCACCCTGAGATTATAGCATACGACGGACGGGGGTAAATTTCAATGAAAAGAACAAAAAAAACACCCCTTTTAATCCCACTGAATGGTCGGCGGACACTACTGGTAGGTCCTATTTCTTTCTTTTCACTCTTTCACATGTCTTTAACCTGAAAAGTTGAAATTATTGCCATGGTTTGGGGAAAGTCTCAAACATTTTTATACATAGTACAAGGGTATCAAACATCATGGCATGTGTTTCTATTGGGGTTAGGGATGTTATTGGGTTATAAATTGGGCATTAATGTTGAATTTGAAAATGTACTCAATAGTCATTTTTCTTTTCCGTCATCATTTTCTTCTTCTTCTTCTTCTTCTTCTTCTTCTTCTTCTTCTTCTTCTTCTTCTTCTTCTTCCTCCTCTCCTCCTCCTCTTCTCCTCTTCTTCTTCCTCCTCCTCCTCCTCCTCCTCCTCCTCCTCCTCCCTTTTCTTCTTCTTATTATTCTTCTTCTTATTTTTTCTTCTTCTTCTTCTTCTTCTTCTTCTTCTCTTCTTCTTCTTCTTCTTATTATTATTATTATTTTATTGTTATTATTATTTTATTATTATTTTTATTATTATTATCATTATTGTTGTCGTCAACTACTACTACTACTAATACTATTACTACAACGACCACTACTACTACTACTACTACTACTACTACTACTACTACTACTACTACTACTACTACACTACCACTACCACTACCACTTCTACTACTACTACTACTACTACTACTACTACTACTACTACTACTACTACTACTACTACTACTACTACTACTACTACTACTACTACTACTATACTACTTATACTACTTCTTCTACTACTGATACTATATGGGCAGATGGCAGGGCTGCTGGTAGGCCCTACTTCTTTCTTTTTTCCTCTTTCATTTTGCTGTTTCCTCTTAATTCACCCCCAGATCACTGCACATGGTGGACAGAATAAATTTGATGAAACAAACCACTACTACTACTACTACTACTATACCACTATAACTACTACTGCTGCTGCTGCTACTACTACTATTACTACTATTACTATTACTACTACTATTGCTATTGCTACTACTGCTGCTGCTGCTGCTGTTGCTGCTGCTGCTACTGCTGCACTGCACTGCTGCTGCTACTGCTACTGCTGCTATTGCTATTGCTGCTACTGCTACTATTGCTACTGCTACTACTACTACTACTACTACTACTACTACTACTACTATTACTGCTACTATGTAATTGCTACTAATATTACTACTACTAACTACTACTACTATTACTACTGCTACTACTACTACTACTACTACTACTACTACTACTACTACTACTAACTACTACTAACAAACATCAACAACAATTACTACTACTACTACTACTACTACTAGTAGTAGTACTACTACTATTATTATTACTACTTCTTCTTCTCTTCCTCCGCCCTCCCTTTCCTTCATCATCAAGATCGTCGTCATGATAACTGTTATCATTATTGCTAATACATGAAGTAGTAGCCTGTGTAAGGGGATTTAAACCCATGAAATTTGGCTCTGTAGGCTGTGTCGTACTTACTGAGCTCTCCGCTCAGAATTTGAAATCTTGTCTTTTCGGGTTTCTTCTGCTCCCTATCCTGTGGTAAGCAGGATAAATGAGAGCCTGATCCTATCGAAGACGGGCGGTAATTTAGGAGGTCCCATGTTCCTTTGCAGATGTGAAAGAACCTTCGATGGCTGGGGAAATCGAAAAGAACAGGTCATTTCGGTCACCACCCTGGCACAAATTGAATTCCTACCAACTAAAAGAAAAATGTATCTAGAAATACCCACCATTGTACCTCAGACGTATTGACCAGTTTGTTACTCTGAATAAAGTCAACAGTATAAAAGGTAAAGATCAGAGGGAAGGGAGTGTGCCTGAGCGTCCATACTTTCCTTTGAATAAAATTAACTCAGGCGTAGCAGTGACAGCAACTCTTACAGGATCGTCAGTGTTGACACACAAGGTCATTCAAATTAGTGCAATGTAGCAGTAGTAGTAGTAGTAGTAGTAGTAGTAGCAGTAGCAGCAGCAGCAGCAGCAGTAATAGTAGTAGTAGTAGTAGTAATGGTAATGGCATAAGTAATAATGCAGCAGCAGTAGCAGCAGCAGCAGCAGCAGTGGTGCAGTAGTAGTCGTAGTAGTAGTAGTAGTAGTATTAGCAGCAGCAGCAGCAGCAATAGTAGTAGTAGTAGCAATAGCAGAGTAGTAGTAGCAGTAGTAGTAGTAGTAGTAGTAGTGCAGTAGTAGTGGTAGTAGTGGTAGTAGCTTGCATCAGTTAAATAGCAGTAGGAGTTGTTATTGTTGTCAACTAGTACTGGAAGAAATAAAAGAAAAAGTAGTAATAGTAGTAGTAAGTAGTAGTAGTAGTAGTAGTAGTAGTAGTAGTAGTGGTAGTAGTAGTCGTCGTCGTAGTAGTAGTAGTAATAGTAGTAGTAGTAGTAGTAGTAGTAATAGTAATAGTAGTAGTTATGGTAGTAGTGGTAGTAGTAGTAATAGTAGTAGTAGTAGTGGTAGTAGTAGTAGTCGTAGTAGTAATAGTAGTAGTAGTAATAGTAGTAGTAGTAGTGGTGGTGGTGGTATAGTAGTGGTAGTAGTAGCGAGTAGCAGTAGTAGTAAAAGTAGTAGTAGTAGTTGTGATAGTAGTAGTTAGTAGTGGTAGTAGTGGTAGTAGTAGTCGTCGTAGTAGTAGTAGTAATAGTAGTAGTAGTAGTAGTAAAAGCAGTGGTAGTAGTAGCGATAGCAGTAGTAGTAGTAGTAGTAGTTATGGTAGTAGTGGTAGTAGTAGTTGCAGTAGTAGTAGTAGTTAGTAGTAGTAGTAGTAGTAGTAGTAGGTAGTAGTAGTAATAGTAGTAGTAGTGACAGTAGTAGTGAGTAGTAGTAGTAGTAGTAGTATAGTAGTAGTAGTGGTGGTAGTAGTAATAGTAGTAGTAGTAGTAGTATAGTAGTAGTAATAGCAGTAGTAGTAGTAGTAGTAGTGGCAGTAGTAGTAGTAGTAGTAGTAGCAGTAGTAGTAGTAGTAGTAGTAGTAGTAGTAATAGTAGTAGTAGTAGTAGTAGTAGTAGTAGTAGTAGTAGTAGTAGTAGTAGTAGTAGTAGTAGTAGTAGTAGTAGTAGTAGTAGTAGTCGTTGCATCAGTTAAGTAGCAGTAGAAGTTGTTATTGTTGTCAACTAGTACTGGAAGAAATAGAAGAAACATGTTAAGCACGTCGCTGAATCCTTGGGCTGATGGGACAACTTCAATAAGTCTTATCCAAACCCATGGCTCATCCCAAGAGGCCGGCGTGCATGAAAACTCATTCATTCATTTTGGGGTGTTTTTGGCATGAATAATGAAAGATGTAACATTTGAAAGTGGACCAGTACCCCAAAACTGCTACCTACCTACTTACTAATATATGTAACACAAACGCAAAAAAAAAGCATGACTAACAGGGTGAGATAATAAAGAATAATCGACATCAACATTTCTACTTCTACAGTTACAACTTAATCATAACAATTCGTATTCATCACGAAAGTGCTGCATACACGAAAAATGACACTGTGATGATTCTGGCGCGAACTTTCGTGCGTGATGGAATTGCAGGGGCACATGCATGTGAGTGAGTGTGAATCTCTGGACTGTTGTAGGGATGTGTAAGTGAGTGGTTTAGATATGAGTGGAGGGGGAGTTGTGTATAATGGAGTTGTGTCTACTATGGGCTGTTTTTGTGTGTGTGGTTTGCTCTCTTCTTTTCAGTACATGTACTTACATGCCCAAGCTGTTGTATCAGCTTCTGCTGGTGCAGTACTGGTTGGACACACCCAGCGTTTGCCAAAATTACCAAGACTATGAATCACTACGGAGCCGCGGCATTAGGGTTATTTCTGTGTGTCCTGTTATTGCACACGTCAACAAGTACGGATTATATATTCTTTAAGGACAATAAAAAATATGTATCATCTTATCTTAATTAAATCCACCATTGTATTAGCCGTCATTCCAATTGATTGTTATTTGTTTTGTTTTATTCTATTGTTGTTTTATTGTTGCTGTTATTGTTGTTGATGTTATTGTTTTGCTTTGTTTTTGTATTTTTAATTTGTTTTTATAGTTTGTTGGTTTGGTTGCCGGTTTTGGATTGGGTGTTTTGTTTTTGTTCGGATGTTGTCGTTTGTTTTATTCTGTTGTTTTGTTGTTTGTTTGGTTGGGTTGTTGTTGTTTGGGTGGGGGTTGGGGGCGGGGGTTTTTTTTGTTTTCTTTGTTTCGCTTAAGTTTGCTTTTGATTGTTTGTTTTTTGCGGAGGGGGGGGTAATTTTGTTATTGCTTTAGGGGTGGGGGAGGGAGATAGCATTAACCGTCACATTTACATGCAGAAGATGGAGGAGGGACTAGTACTAGGGTATTTGGTTGAGTATAAACCGCTCAATGTTAAGGCCCATATTATTATTCGCTTCAATGTGCGAATAAGTAAACCATTTACTCCATCTTTTCTTGAAGAGTGGAACTCAGAAATCGATCCGAGAAACTCTGGACTTCGATCCTGTCGTGAAAATGTTTGCTTGATCAGGTAAAAGTCATAGTGTATTATTCTAAGGTAAACGTGGCCTTGAACCAAGTAATATCGATGATTAGAGAAAGAGTCGAAAGTTCGATACACGCAGGGCTCAGTCGTATCGCCTTTACGTATAAAGTTTGGAAGGCTTTCCGGACAAAGCTAAAGGATCGTGTATTCCATACATTATGTATATCTACAATTACATACCATAAATGGAAGCATACACGTCATCAGCCCAAACCACTTTGGGATGGGGGTGGGAGGGTACGGCGCTATAGAGGTAAGGGGTGAGGGTCTCTCAACCAAAATGTCGTGGGTTCATGCCCGACAGGGTGAAACACTTTTTTCAAATTTTGTTGTTTTTCTAGAGGTTTTTTTCTTTCTTTTTCGAGTAACCCAACCTCTCCCCTCCTCCCACCCCGGGTCCAGGTAGGTGAATCGACACCTAATCCCATCGGAGACGTACTATAAAAAAGAAGCCCCATGTGCAGATCACAACACTCTGTGCATGTTAAGGGGGACCTGGACTGGCGAGTTTTGGACCAAAAGGTTGATTTTCTGTTCTTTGCATATTCGGGTAGAACGATCATTTATCTACACAAGTTAAGGCAGAAAAATGTTCATATGACGTATAATTTTTTTTACAAAATATTGTGTAGGCAAGGGTAGGTAAAAACAGTCACAATTTTGACGTAAATTACCTTAACACTGACTGAGAAAATGGCAGTAAAAATCCGTATATTGGCGGTTAATCGACAAATGTAGCAGCACACGATATTAAACCTCGTTTGCCAACGACGATCTGCGCGTCTCCCGTCGCTGTATGATATAAGAGGCGTTGCGCATCAGTGTGTATGTAAACACGCGCACAAGCATAGGATATAGAGGAAAAAACCCCCAAAAAACTGGTCATTTCAACGTCTGTTTTCACAACAGTGCACATCTAAACCTAGATTTATAATTCTATGTACATAAGTAACAATGCCAGAGACTGTCGAAAGAGTAAGGGTGCTGCTACAACAAGGAAAACCCGTCTGAAGAGTTTGTTTTGCGTTATTTTCTGTTGATTTTTTACTTGCATTTTTCTCGAAATGTAGTTTTTCCACACTAAAATTCTATCTCCATTTACCGAACGATTTGTATTATATTTGGCCCACAAATTTTGAAAATTGAGTCAAAATCCAAGATGGCGGCCGTTTCTATGGCAACCAAGGACGCTACAAACTTTTCAATGATATAGGATGACTGGATTTTGTACATACTAAGAGCAAAAACCTAAACTCAAAAGCAAAAAAAAATCACTTCAGGTGCCCCCCCCCGCCCCCTTTACAGATCCCTTGGCTGTTTACCGGGCAGTTTGAACAAAATTACTCATCCTACCAACAAACAAAAAACCGAGAAGTGGATGTGAGTAGAATCAAAAAAAGACCCGCCCACTGAATACTATGAGTAAGATTTTGCTCGTTGCTCAAGCTTGACATACATAATTAGACATTGCAGACAATCGTGGCAAGGCGATTAGTGCCGACGCACAGGTTGCGGGTTCGATCCCCAAGGTGACCAATATTTTTTTCAGTCTATTCCTTGTATTTGTTTCATCTTTGTTCCTATGGGGTTTTATATTATTCAATGTCATTTCCTTTATTTAACATGTGTGATTAGCGCCCCCCCCCCCCCCCCCCCACCCCTTTCTCTCTGTCTCTGTCTCACTGTCTGTCTCTGTCTGTCTGTCTGTCTGTCTGTCTGTCTGTCTGTCTGTCTGTCTGTCTGTCTGTCTGTCTGTCTGTCTCTGTCTGTCTGTCTGTCTCTCTCTCTCTCTCTCTCTCTCTCTCTCTCTCTCTCTCTCTCTCTCTCTCTCTCTCTCTCTCTCTCTCTCTCTCTCTCTCTCTCTCTTGTGAGGACAGACAGTCTTGTCTTGTGCCTGTGTATGATTCCCTGAAGCACATCCCGTTAGATGAAACACAACCTTCATTTTTGTTGGTGCAGTATGGTTACATGTGCATGCGGCATGTGACACCAGTAAGATATGTGCAGTCACGCATGGAAACAGCTTGTCTTTGTCATAGTAGCGTATTAGTCAAAAGCAACCACTAATACAATAATATGGTTCTTGTTATTGTTTTCTAATGTTTTCTAATCCATTGACTCTACTTCCCTCACTCGACTCAGGTGTAAATGAGTACCCAGCTAGAGGAAGAGACATATCATATTGTTAGTACGAAACGTCTGCTTTACTGTGTGCTCCACGGGGAGTTGAGAAGGATTTTTGAATGAAATGACCTGTTGGGGGATGAAATCGTTCAATCGATAAACCTGCATCTGTGTGGGGATACGGACTGTAAATCCATCTTTGACTTTCTAGTTGTCGTACCAATATACTTCAAAGAAGTAAGGAATAAATGGTTGTACTGTAATAGAAAAGAAGAAAAATGAAGAATGAACCCACATAATATTTAAAGTAGAATGAGATTCTAGATCTACCGTACAAAGAAACGGGCCAACGTAAAGCAATCATCATGCATGAAAAGCAAACACTCAATCAGTCACCGGAAAGCTGCTTTGTCCCTTGATTTGTTTCATCCATAGTGGTTTCGGTAGCCAAGTGGTTAGGCTGCTGGACTTGGGATAATGAGGTCCCGGGTTCGAATCCTAGCAAAACTAGTTCCGTCGTTGTGTTCCTTGGTTTTCCACTCGAGCCAGGTGCAAATGAGTACAAGCAATTAACCTGGGAGTAAACATCTACGCCAGACCAGCGTCCTGTCCAGGAGGTGATTATTATCCCCTGCTATAGAAACCGGGATAAGCTCCTGCTCTATGGGCCGAAGTGACCCTGAAAGAGCTTAATTTCTACTTTTTTGTTTTTCCATACCTGCCATAACCGTTGACTGGATATGGGTAGATCTAGAATCTTTATAAGCTCAGAGCTGTCAAAAAACGATCTGCAATATAACCAGCATGCATCTCATTGTTCATTATAATAGACTTCGGAAATGATTTGTTACTTTTTACAGAATGGTGCACATTGAATAAATTTGATTTGTAATTTCAATTTTTCGTCCTATTCATTAAACTATGCCCTCTATATCTATCAATATGAGTTTTTCAACTCTGTTTGAGAATATAGACGACTAAATATAATCTAAATGTTCGCCATCTTGCACTGACAGTTTCCCAATTCATTGTTGGCTTGTTTAGTTTTCGCTTTTAATTTACTTCAACACCACGAAGAAGAAACAACATTGTGATTCATCTTCTTCCATACACCACCATGCTCTGTTAGGTCTACCTCTCGCATGGCATAGGCCACCAACACGAGCTCTCCGATCCCAGTTTTGTGCCATCTTTTCGAACTTTCTCCGAATCCCCCCCCCCCCTCTCTCTCTCTCTCTCTCTCTCTCTCTCTCTCTCTCTCTCTCTCTCTCTCTCTCTCTCTCTCTCTCTCTCTCTCTCTCTCTCTCTCTCTCTCTCGCTCTCTCTCTCTCTCGCTCTCTCTCTCTCTCTCTCTCCCCCTCTCTCTCTTTCTCTCTCTTTCTCTCTCTCTCTTTCTCTCTCTTTCTCCCTCTCTCCCCCTCTCCCTCTCTCCTCTCTCTCTCTCTCTCTCTCTCTCTCTCTCTCTCTCTCTCTCTCTCTCTCTCTCTCTCTCTCTCTCTCTCTCTCTCTCTCTCTCTCTCTCTCTCTCTCTCTCTCTTTAAAGGGGGTGGGTTATGTTTGAGTTCTGTTCAGAACCCTTGAAACGGAGACTCAAAGCTACGGCCTCAGCTGGCTCGGGGCCAGTTGTGGGTCCGTGCGGCTTAACCCGTCCTCGGCGATCGGGTTGACTCCACTAAATTACTTTGGGTAAGAAGAGAGCCACCCTTTTAATGTCGAAGCTCGCTTTAACTCCCTCTCGGGGAGTATGTTTACTCTTGGTCATTAGAGGTAAGTTGGGAACTCCACCATTTTTGGGCTGAGCTCTCATGAGAATTACCTTATTTTACGGCGGCCGAGGGCAGGCGGGCACTGGGGGCGAATTGGAATTCCCAGCTTTGTCCCTAAGAACCTTCCAATCCCTCCCCAAGTAGTGGGAGGCACTCGCGAGTTGCTCAGTAGGGAGTGAGACGCTTTAACCCTGGGTACTAAAATATTGTCCCTACCGGC
>JAXRKP010000200.1:215000-262500 GCA_037039925.1 Doris montereyensis | reverse complement strand
AAAGAGAGGTGGAGAGAGAAGGGGGAAGAAAGGCACCAGCAGCAAAACCCTCACCGAAAAGAAAGCGCTTTTTGACGACAATGGTTCTTTTTTTCCCCGTACGTGCCCCCCCCCCCCCCCCCCCCTTCTCTGACTATCTATAGTCACATAGAGCGCCCCACTAAACTAGCATAAACTTGTATCTTTATCAGTCGATAATTGCTTTGCGGATTACGGGACGGGCGGTGGCTGACAAATCTTGAACTCTACTTGAACCTGTGCTATTAGTATTATTCTCTCTCTCTCTCTCTCTCTCTCGTTTAAATGCGTTTTTAGTAATATTGTATTCTTGTGAGAAAAAGACTGTGCATAGTGGAGACATAGAATCACTATCGTTGTAATGGACTTCTAAATCTCCCGTATTGCCAATTATCTCATCTTTATTTATTAGAACAATAAATTATGAAAGTCTATTGATTGCCGGACTTCTTTACATAAGTTTCACTCACGATAAGCCAAAGCAGATTTTGCTAATGCAACTGAATCTAACCTGAACGGTCTCCGAATCTAACCTGATCAGTCTCCTTTCTGATGGCCGGTCATCGGCTACATTTTTGTGTGGACGTCAGCGGGCGGACATAAGATAAATGGCCCCAGGAATACATTTTCTTTCACTCCAGATCATAAAACGGCGCTTCAACGTATTTTTCAACCATTTTTTTCAGCTCTGTGTGTTTAACTACTGTGTGTTCATTTGTAGACCACAATTGTTACATAATAACGAAAATCTGAACCCTCCCTCACGTGATCACTGCAAAAGATTTTTTAAAAAATAGACCTCGCCAAATTTTCTTTGAACAATTCTCTTTCACATGGAATTGAAGAAAACAGAATAAAAGGTCATTGAGCTCACCTACCTTAAGGTAAAAAAGGACATATAAATATTAAAAAGAGGGAAATACCAGCAGTCTCAATTGCTGACGTTCGCACTCAAAAAATATTCACAAAACACACAAATTGAAAGAAAATTTCACAATATTATGTTTTTTATATCTGCGATGTCAAAGCTATACATGGACCAAATATTAAGAAGATTCATCAATTAGACTTTGAGAAAGATTAATTGAAGAGTTCAAGTTATCATTGGGTCCCATTTTTATGAAACCTGCCATATACAAATGGGTCATATTTGTTACAAGTTTGATTATATATTTTCATATCTTCCAATGCCGTAGGATGATTTATTTGTACACACATAGGTACTTTTATTTACATGACCTCTTCTTCCAGTCCTTTAGGTAGCCGTACTGATGTCAGACCACTCTAGATATATATAAATATAAATCTAGATGGTATAGATCTTGATAGGGATTAGTTAGATTGTCTAGAGCAGTGTAACGTCAATATGACTCCTAAGGACCTGACATAGAGGTCACCTAAGGAAAGGAACCTATAATTTACTATTTGTGTCAACAATTTGAAATCCTATATGACGTTAGAAAATGAGAAGATAATGATTGTAAAAATAGTTCATTTTGTAATATATGATGGGACCCAATTGTATAAAAATTGTGCGTTTTGATTGGTTGATGCGATGGAATGTCCCAAGTTTCCCATATTTCATCAACATGGCAACTGTAACATCATCTTGGCTACATTTAACTCTATTGCACAGTCAGTATGGCTATCCACTAGAAGACAAATTATATGATGACAACAGGTTCTTGTCAGTTATTGTATGGAATAAATAACATATGTATTTTTATTGAAATGATAGTTTTTCTTAGAATAAAGAGAATTTTTATGAATGATAAGGACTTCCTGGGCCAACCGTCACATGTCCTAATTAAAGTGCCGGCGCTCTTCTTGGGTTTAAAACAGCAAGAATTTAATTGAATGTTATGCTGGAATACTTGATTTGAGTCCACTACACTTATTACAAAGATTGAGCAATTTTCTTTCTTTCGGTTGTAAAAGACAGCTTACCAAGCATTCATAAAAACATGAAGAATACTTTTTTGCTTTTATGTTTTTAGAGATAAAGATCAAAATCAGATTAAGGGTTGACTTTCCGTTAACCAACAAAAGACCAGAATCCACATAATATAAATGTATCATGTTTAAAAATTGTATTGAATAAATTGTGATCTAAGACATTTTATTGTTTGTTATAACTTTTTATCATAAATAATAATGCATAAAATATTTTTGTAGTTGGCTGCTTTCCGCAAGAAAAAAGCGAAAAAGAAGAAAGCAGAATGTGAAAAACCAGCAGCTTCAAAAGAAATCATTGAACCTCTGAATGGTGGAGATCTCAGTCCACCAGACTTCCCCGCTTGGAATGATGTGCTTTCTGCTCAGGAAGATGTGAGATATTTTCGCTTATGTTTCCTTTGTATTTGTATTATAATTTATGTTTGACATTTTAAGTTGGGACTGTTGTTGTTTCACTTTATTTATCACTCCTCTGATTTTTGTGATATTTTCATTCATCTTATAATAAATATCAACAAAAATGCACACATTTGACTAATTTTTCCCTCAGTGTCATTTATTTTCTCTAAATACACTAATTTGTTTTCTCTTTCCTTACAAATGACATGTAATACAAAAAATGCTATAATTATTGATAGGATATATGAAGTGTCCTGGATATTAAGCGATACCAGTTCAACTTTTTAAAATCCTGCGTAATATGGTGGCTTAGGCAGGTGCATAAAAATTCTACTCACAGACGAGGAAATGACGTAGTTTTCCTAAATGAAACATCATTTCTAGTCAAAAAATTCCTTAAACGAAAACAATCATGGGATCATTAAAATCCACATTTTGCAAAATATGGTTACCCTTAGTAACATGGCAACAGAGCCTGTGACGCACAAAGAACAACCAACTCAAAAATATGTATAGATATTTCTCTTTACTTTTTTGAAATTATCAATGCTGATTTTTATTTAAATTATGACATTATCAAAGGAAAATTTTGTTGCCTATATTGGTAGGAAAGGAATAATTATAATATAACTCTTGTTGCTTTAAAGCCATAATGCTTCAGTCTTGATTCTAAAATATCTGATTTAAGGGAAAATGTAAACAAACAGCAAGCTATTTTTTCATGATATTACGCTGTAATACCTATCAGTATTTGCCTTTACAAATTGTTGTGAGCTGTAATGCATTAATAATACATCATCTTTCTTTTGTCTGTTAAATGTTGTTCAAAGTATTAATCATGTGCATGGTTGATAATAATTCTTTGGTATTAGCGTGTGTTAAATGCAGTGTTTTTATTTTTAATTAATATATTGTTGTAATTAACACATATGACAGTAAAGCATACTTTTAATATAAAGATTTCTGGACGAAAATTATCTTTACATCAAAGGCTCCCTTTCCTTTGGTAGCAGACGCAAGAAAAGGGTAGGGGAGGGAGGATGATGGGAAGGGGTTGGAGAGATGTCCATGTCATAGCTAAGCATTTGTCGCTGCTAGGAATATTAACTATTTGGAAGAAGCATCTTCAATCATGATATCAAGGCTATCAAATTTAGATAAAACTAAGCACACCTTGCTGTATGTGTAGATGTTATTTTTTTTGTTAGCACATAAACTTGTAGTGATATATTTCTGTTTTTTGTAGTAAGGAGGTTCCTTTCATTTGATGTTTTGTTAACTGTTTCTTTTCAATTTCTTTTAAATTTTTGGCATGTGTTGTTTCACTTCACCTTCAGAGTGACCAGTTCTTTGTCAGTAGTGGTGATGAAATGTCATCTGAGGTTTGTTCAACTTTCATTCTTTTACTAATCGCAGAAAGTTAAGTTATTAATAGCTACGTTACTGAACACACTAAATTGATTAGTTTTTTAAGATGTATTAATGCACGATATTTGAGGATATGACAAAATGCTTTGTAAAAAAAACAATAAAATAAACCCCATAGAAGCTGATTGTCATATTTTTGTTTAGTTTTGGCAGTAAAGTATTTTAGTATTTTTTTCAGGAAGAACAGGATGGCCATCAATCATCATTGGTAGTCTGAAGGCATAGCTTTGTAATTTCTTTTAATCCAATAGTTATTGTTGTAGTACTTACTAACCAATGCAGGTTACATTAGGAGAGAGCAGTGATGTTTGCATAACACATGTAATATGGTCCTCACTTCACAAGCCAGAAGTCAAGGCTACAAATCCTAGAGCAGACTCTCTGAATACATTTAGTTTTACTCTCTGTATGCAAAATCTTTCCTTGAAAGGCTTTATGAAAAGCAGACTCTTGCCCTTTGAATACATTTATTTTTACTCTCTGTTATCAGGAAGATACATTAAATCCTTAATCATCACAATTTTATTTTAATTGTAATGAGCTTATCCACCTAAATTGTTATTTTTTTTGTGGAAAAACTTTGATTCACAAAAAGTATAAAATAAACAGATTTATAAAAATCTTGTTTCTTGTAAGTGATTAATTGCTTAGAGACTTCAAGATGAAGGTAATTATTAATTGGCAATTAATATTTAAAACCATTTCCAATAGTCTTTATTTTGTTTTTTCACAGTTATAATGGATTTTTAAAAAGAATGTGTTATCTCTGTCCATCACGCACTCGTATTTACATTATGGTTATTCTCTTTGATTTTTCATGCTTTTGTTTGTAATTTATAAGGCAGCTTTTTAGGAATGATTATTCATTCTGAAGAAATGTTTACATGAGAATTTTTAACTCATGTTGAGATGCCATTTGACAATTTTCTATGATATCGATTTTAATATTTTAAATTTAAAGAGAAAAAGCCCCACCAAGCCCTGTCTTTCTCATTACGGTATAATATCCTTTTTTGAGTAAACAATGCATTTAGACTTGGTTTATTTACACATCTCGACTCCAGATTAATAGGGTTCTTACTTCACTAGACCTACTTTGAGAAAACTGACATCAAAGATTAAACCTTCCTATATTTCTTTATTGAAAGACAATTTTTTAATTTATTTTTTTATTATCCAAAAACAGGACATCAGTTCAATTTTTATAAGCATTTGGGATGAGAAAATAAAATTTATGTCTTAAGGCATACAGTAACTTATTTAACTCTTGGCACCCAATATTTTGAATTAGGATCTTAATAATTTGGGATAGTGAATGGCATTGTTGTTTCAAACATGAGATATAAAGACAGATCATTTTTAAATGAAACTTTTTAATTTTTCTCTAGGAGATAATTATCTGCCCTCATATAATAGTAAAATTACTTAAACATAGTAAATAGAGAGAAATCAATTAAAATTTTGATAAAGGGTTACAACTTTCAGACTCAAATAATTTCTCGACCACAAAATGAGGTAATAGATTGCTTGAATTATTTCTGAAACCAGGAGCCAGAATCTCGTTCATCTGTATATTATCAAGCAAAGCTAGCTGATGCAAAGCAGAGAAATATCAGAGCTGGAGGAAACTGTGGAAGGAAAGCAGCTAGCCCTTGATACTATGACAAGGCAATATGAACACATTGAAACACATATGGTAAATAAAAGTCTAATGTGTTTATTTTACCATCCATATAAAACTTTATTCTTGTACTTCTCATTTTGATGTGACTTTTACTTTGCTGGCCTTGGGTCTCAAAGGCCAGGATTCAAATCTGGCAGGGGTTATACAAATGTAAATACAATACATTATGATTAGACAGTCTTCCAATCAGTTTTGATTTTAGTTGTCGTCATGTCTATTGAATGAGTCCTTTAGTTTTAGTTTTAATATAATATATTATGCACTCGAATGTGATCTTGACCTTATTCACTTAAAAGAAAAATGATTGAATACAGGGAAACTATGAAAAACAAATGTTTGTCTTTCAAAGTGAACAAGATTTTTAAAGTGTGAAATATCTTAAAACTACAGTTTTACTTCAAAATATGAAATATATATATTTATCTATGGGCATTTATGTTTTTGTAGTTTTTGGGTAGGGGGGGTGGGTCTCTTTTTGTGTGGAATAAGGTTGTAATTGAAAGCCATTCCATACTTCACAGAGTTGTCCTCAATATTTGATAATAACGTTGCCCCTTTTTTTTTTTTTTTTTCCAGATACCATTTACAGACAATTTAAATTTTCATGAAAATGGCAGCAGTGATTTGACGGTGAGATTTGCCATATTGCACTGGGAGATATATGTCTTGTATTTCCGCTGTGATGAGAAAACTTTGTTGGTTGTAAGGCTAAGAACTGATCCTGAAAGTTTTGGATCTGGGGTCCATATCCCAACATTATTTTTTCCCCTGTTACTGTTTCTTTTTTAAGGATATCTAGTGGTTTCAAGTAGGTTGGATCTAGCATGCAATTTATGTTGACAAAGAATCAGAGAGTTTCTAAGCACACATGGTCAACTGGTGCACATTCAAGATTTCTAAGATCACTGCTTATGGATGATGTGGATCACGGCAAAAAAAAGAAAGAAGAAAAGTCATTATATGTGGTATGGGCTATGTCTCTTTGTTTTTTGCTGATCCATCCTCATTGTATCAAGCGTTATAGTGAAACTGTAGAACTATGAGTTTGCAATCATGATGACACTGGTTCAAAACCCATAGCTGGCTCAGGTGTTTTTTTTCACAGCGCTGTACTCTTAGGAAAGGTATTTCACTCAGGTGTAAATGAGCATCCAGCTATAGGTAGAGACATTTTTTTTTGGTATGGTCTAATGGTCTACAAGGAGGTGCTTTATGTGCGATGTTAAAAAGATTAACTCCTTTCCTTTCATTTTTTGACATCTAATATGTCTCTCATCTTGCCATTTCTCCTTAATTCACCCGAACATAACATTATATGGTGAAGAAAAGTCTGAGTTAATACAAATTTTACTAACTGTCAGATATATTGGGCCTCTTAGTGAATGAAATATTTTGGATTTAGTTAAAGAAATGATTATCATTGGTATTGAGTGGGCAGTTAGAAGGAAATTTCCATGAAACAAGCAACACATCTTTGAACTGTTTTTGTAATTATAGTTTTCTTTCTATTGATTTCTGCTCATTAGTATTCTGACATGGAAAATGCGTTGGCTCAGAGAGATGCCATCATCGCACAACTTACAAAGACCTTACAGACGAGTGCTGTGGAATTGCCGGCAGAGCCTGAGATGCTCTCACAAATCCAGTCCTTGTCACAGCAAGTGGGCCTGTTGCAAAACCAACTGAAGAAGGTTAGTTTTACTTTGAATACGTCAACATAGCTGCCAACCAGTACATAAAACATGTATAAAGTACGTTTTTTGAGGGGATTTTGAGTCAGTGAATCTGTATTTCCCTTGAAAAGTATATATGTGTTATTTTATAGCTAAAATAGAAACCTCAGGTCAACGACGGAGGCTCCGAGAGATTGGGGTGAAAGTCTAGAAACACAATTCTGCATTGGCAAAACTACCGTTGCACTTCATCAGAAAGGCCAGCCATCGGTAGGCTTTTTGTTTTTACTGTAAAGAGGGTTAATTCAAGTTGAATGAACGTTTTCTTGAATATTGCAGTGTCATGCAAATTAAACTTAGTTCAAGCGGTCAGTGTCTGTTTTTCGATTTAAATTGGTTGGCAGCTATGCATCACGATACAATTAAGAAATGAGCATCCGTTGCTAATTTTTTCTTGGATAATTTATTGATCATTGTTTTGGTGTGGTCTGCAATGTCTCTCGTGTCTTCCGTCATTCATATCTTTTATCTATCTTCAGTGAACTGTCTGACATACCTCTGCAACGAAGAAATTAAATTGTAAAAATCCAAAACAATTTTAGGATAGCTGAAGTAACATTTCACTGTAATTTCCAATGTGTAGTATCCTGTGTCATCTTCCGTTTCTTGATATAAAATCACTTGAGCTGTGTCAATGCATTTACTTTTGTTCGCCGACTCGAAAGAGATTTTGTAGTGAACTTAATATTATAGTTCAGTAAGACTTCACCGATGGAGATTTTAAGATAATTTCCCTTACATCAATTCCCTTTTGTGAATTCTTTTGTGAGACCAAAACACTCCAATTGATTAGTCCTGGTTTAATAAGAAGGGATTTATGAATTACAAGATTATTTGTATAGAAGAGATTTATAAAATTCAAAATGATCTATATTCATGGTGGAATTTGTAAATCATCCATTCTTTTAATCTTTCTTCTCTCTGATTGGTGTGTGTGTTATTTTGTTATTGGTTGTGTAGAGCATGTTTTGTGCTAATTTTAGTGAACCTCTACCGTACGCAAAATTGAGTTGTTTTGGGTTTTTTTCTTTTTGTTCATTGCTCATGTTTGAAACCTGGCGGGCTTTTTGACCTTCACACTTCCGAATATACGTCCGTTTCAACCCAGCAGTTTGTTTTCTTTTTTTTTCTTCTTATTTTGCCCCTGACATCACCTTGTGCGTTTTCATGAAGAACTCGTGTTTTGTCATGAAGTTTTCCATGTCGTGACCAAAGAAATGGATTTGAACATTTCTATTTCAGTTTTGGTGCTACATTTTGTTTTGTTTTTTTTGTTTGTTTGGGATTTTAATATGGGTGTTGGGGTTTTGCTTGTTTCCTGGATGAAAGTGATAGCTGAGAGATCGCTAAGCAAAGACAAGTTTTTTTCAAGTTAACAGGAAGGTGAATTCATTCAATTGCTTCTCTCCTCCTCATTTCCACTTTAATAATAGCATAGTGCCAAATTAATACTCACTCATTCTGCATGGCTTGTGGAAATGCCTGAGATTTGACAGCTGTTAGACATGGCGCTGGCTCTGAGGGATTCCATTCAAAAGCATTCTTCATAATTTTCCTGTCCGGTTCTTCAGATATGTAAAGTGTTATAATCCTAGTGTAGCATGCACACTTACGTTATGTCATTTGCCTGACATTTTAAACTTACAGATTAGGGAAATTTTGATCGTGAAAAGTTTATATATTTTTTCTTAACACTTATCACTGCCTTAAGTGATAATGTGTAGCTGAATGAAAATAAAGAGGATTTGATGTATTTCAAAATACCCTTAATGCTTAAATGTGATTTTCAGTGTATTGGCATATTCTGCATGGCTACCTCTTCAATAAAATTCATAACATAGTAAAGGTTGCTGTAGCTTGTGATTGTTTTTTTTTTCTGTGTGCATGAAATCAAGTTCTTTAACTCTCCAGTTTTATCAGCTTCCCAATTAGGTCTAACTGTATGTCTACATAATACAAAGCTAAACGTCTTTGCTTAGTAGATCATAAGACAAAGGTGAGAAAGTAACAATTGACTGAGAAGTGGCCTAATGTGTGTAATTTGAAATTGCTGTGATGGAAAGATGTGAATCAATTTCCTGATACCATTCATGAAATAATGACAAAATGTCCCCCTTGATTCTCACTACAAAGGACCGAAAAAACATACTGGGGGATTTCCTTGACATGCCTGTCCCTTGAAGAAGGTTCCCTCTCAGTTTAAAAGGCTGTCAGAGCAAAACTTGATGCATCGTGCCTACAATCCTGAGACTGAAGCACCAGTTCCTATATTTCTGTGAAAGTTACATTTTTAATGATGGAACAACCCTCCTCAAAATCTTGGTGGTTTTTTTTTCATTTAAAATCGAGCCAATATGCCTGACACTCACTGACAGTCCTTCCGCAGAAAGTTTCATTTAAAATCAAGCCAATATAACCGATCAGCCTCCATAAATATCGCTTTTGCTCACCTGAAAAATATTTGAACTTTTCACTCCTAAAATATTTCTGGAGCTTATATACAAGACATGGCATCTAAAATCATGACTTAAGCTTTCGAAAATACAATTGGTTCACAAACATGTTTCCTGAAGCTTTAGATTTTTGTTGCCTGTTTAAGGAACATTTAAGCATGAAATGTAGTTGCAATCTTTGAATTCTATGCTTCTTCTCTCACTGCGCATGGAATTGACTCTTGATTTTCGTGAAGGTTTGAAATAGGTGCTACTTTGAATGATTGATTTAAAAACTCAATTGCAAGTATTGCTAGAGCTGTTAAAGCTATATTCTCATATTAGTTGATTTTTAATAAAGAAAATCCCTACAATTGTTTATAAAGAAAAACACTGTTTTGTGTTGTTTGCATCAGCTCTCATCCCATACATGAGAATGTATCATCTTAACTTTATCAAATAACATTTGATTCACATTTTGAAATATCAATGCTGGTATGCATACATTTCATTTTTTGAATTGCTTCTTGACGAGAGTAATTTATTCATTAATTTTTGTAAAAAGATTTTGTTCTTTGTTTTGAATAGAAGCATTTTGATGTTACTTAATTTTTACTGATACATCAGTGTATAGTGTGTTGATTTTTTTGTCTCCCTTTACTGAAATAAGTCGTTAAATACCTAACTTTTTGTATTTTCTGAACAGGGTGGTCAGGCTCTGGAGGAAGAAGCAAGCCTGCGTGACATATCTTCATCCACTCTGCAAGCAGCCAAGGGCCAGATGCTCCAGCTCCAAACCATAGTCAATGACAAAGACAATGCTTTGAAGTCAGTGTGTGAGCAATTAGAATCAAGCCAGGGTTGTTTGCAACGTCTTCAAAAGGAAAAACAAGATATGATCGGTGATTTGTCAGAGAAGACTCATGCGTTGAGTAATTTGTCTCAGAAACTGGAGAATTTTGAACATCTTGAAGACGTCGCAAGTCAGTGGCAGGAAAAAGAAAAATGTCTGCAAAATGAATTGATTGGCAAGTCAGAAGAAATCAAAGCATTTGTTGAATCGGAGCGACAGAATAAAACAGTCGTTGGAGAGCTTAGAAACGACAATGAGGCAAAGGATGAGAGATTGCAAGTTCTACAGGGAGAGCTGGAAGAGCTGAAAATGTTAAACGCTGATATGGAAAACGAGTCTCATGAACTAATGAAAGAAAATAAAGAACTTACTGCATATAACCAAAATATATCCGCAAGTCTTTCTGATAACAATGCACTGACAGCTGAATTAGATAAATCTAGACAGGCCCTTGCTGACTTAGCAGCCCAGCATGAAGCCTTGAAATCAAAATGTTTGCTTCTAGACAGTGTTGTGGATGAGTTGAAACAAGAAAATGCATCTTCACAACCTCAGCTTGGTGACTTGAAGCAACAATTGGAGGAAGAACATCAGAGACACACAGAGCAGGAAAAGGCCTGGCTTGAAATGGAATCTCAACTAAGAGCTTACTCCGACCAGCTGAACAACAAACTCAATGACTTGCAAAACAGGTTGTCAGCCTCAGAAGAAACTTTAAACAACGAGAGGCAGCGATTGGTTGACCTACAATCCCAGCTGGGCGAAAAGGTTGCGCAGCATGAAGAACTCCTTTCTCAAGTTGAGAGCAAAGATGAAAAGGTCGCTGAGTCTGAAAAATTGCAGCTGGAATATCAAAACATGTCGGAGAAGCTTCAAGGTAAAGAGAGTGATTTTGAAAAATTGAAAGAGGAATTGCAGAGAAAATCATTTGAACTAGAAAAAGAATTGCAGGAGGTGAAAGCTGAAAATGAGATGTTGTCAGAACAGACTATCAAACTGAAGGATGATCTTTTATCTGCCCAGCATATCCACGGTGTGGAGATGTCTGAAAGAGAATATCGAGAAAACAGCATTGAAGAGCAGATGGAATTGATGAACGAAGAGTTAAATGCGGCTATAGAGAGGTCAGCTGACCTAGAAAATAAAGTGAAAGAAAGAGAGACTGATCTCATGGTTGAATGTGAAAAACGAGAAGCTTTTGAAAAACAGCTTACGGCATTACAGGCAGAGAGGGATACCCTGAGAGAAACGGTCCAGGGTCTTAATGCTGATATAGGTCAGTTGAAAGAAGAGCTGGCCGTGGAAACAAAAGCCCCAGTGGAAGAGAAAATCATGGCCTATGAAAACCGACAGTTAAGTTCAACCCTGAAGAAACATGAGAATGAAACTGAGGAAAAGGTTCAACTGACAATTCTGGAAGAAGAAATCATGTCACTGAAAAACAAACTTGAGGAGAGGGAGAGCACAAGTCAAAACCTTGAAGATAAGCTTTATAGAAGTCAGTCTCATTACAGTAAAGAATTGGAAACTAGCAAATCAGAAATCCTCCATCTTGGAAAGGAGTTGGAATCTCAGGCATCTCAAAAGGATCAACTAAATGAAGAGCTATGTGCATTGACCTCTACTTCAGAAAAAACCAAAGGGGAATTGATCGGCTTGGAGGAGTCTTGTCGTGCTGCTGAACAAGAACTTCAAGAGTTGAGAAAGGAAGTTACAGATCTGGAAGCAAAGAAAGAAGAGGCATCTACTAGAATAAATGTGCTGGAATGTGAAATAGGAGGTTTGAAATCAGCCTGCCAAGTTTTAGAAAATAGAGAGAAAGACTTGTTGAAGGGTCAAGAAGACATGCAAGCGCAACTCTCAGCCCTCCACGATGATTTGCAAAAATCGCAGGAGCAGGAAACTGAACTTCAATGTCACTTGGAAGAGGAAACAAGGAAAGGGACCTTAATAGCAAAAACATATGAAGATGAACTAAATAGTGCCAGGGTGGATACTGACCAGTGGAAGCTTAAGTGCAAAGAGGGTGAAGAGGCTATAGATGAGTTACAGAATCAGTTGTCAGATGGAAAAAAACAGTTAGATTCAAAAGAATCAGAAGCTTTGAAAACACTCGGTGAGAAAGAATCGCTCATCAAAGATTTAGAGCTGACGCTGTCTGGTCGGGACAAAGAGAGAGGTGATATATCTGACGAGAATGTAAAGAGCAAAGAAGAAATTTCACAGCTGCAGTCCAGACTTGAAGAGTCACAACAGAACATTGCAATGGCTCAAGCGGAAATGGAAGACGTTAAGACCAAACTGAACGCTGAAAGACTAGAGAAAGAGGCTGTTTTGGAGAAACTTGACCTGAAGGAAAAAGAAATTATTGGAACACAACAGGTCAAGGAAGAAGTTGAACAGCAGATGCATGATCTTTATGGGCAGCTGGAAATCAAGCAATCTCATATCACTGATCTCTCTACTAAACTCGAAGATTTGACTAGCGCTATCTCTGATTTAGAGTCAAGATGCTCTGAAAGTAATGATACCTTATGCAAGCAACAGCATGAAAAATCTCATCTCTCAGAATCTCTGAACAAATTAAAGATGCAAAACCAACGGCTTGAAGGGCTCATGTCCTCCTTAGCTGAAGATTTGCAGGACAAGGAAATTGTCTTAGTTGAGCAGAACACATCTCTGCTTGAAAGCACAGCTAAACTAAATGAATTGAACGAAAGTTTGAATGAAAGGAATCAAGCATTGAAGATGTTGGAGGAAAGTAGCATGATCTTATCGGGTGAAAAAGAAAAGTTAGAGACGGATCATCAAGTATTCAGAAATGAGAACCAGTGTCTTAAAGAGCAAGTGAAGAAATTAGAAGATGAAGCTCTGATGCACCAACAAGATGCTGTCCAGCTTTCTCTAGACACCAAGAAGCTGCAAGAAAGTATAACACAAGCCAGGCAAGAAATTGACGGAAAGAGTAGTTTGATACACGACCTTACTCATGATAGCGAGATACAAAGGAAAGAAATTTCTGACTTGAAGACAGATATCGAAGAGAAAGAGTGCAAAATAGAAAATATTAACTCTGAATTTGTTGCCCTTCAGACTGCCATAGACAAAAGCTCTGAAGAGAAAAAAGCAGCTGAAGACCAATTTTGATGCCTGCATGGAGGATATGCAACAGAAATTTACTGATCAGGAAGCAGAGTCACGTCGATTGAAAAGTCAACTTGCGAAGAATCAAGGACCATTTCTGAAGGTCAGCATGAATTGAAAGAAATGTATGAACAGCAGATGTCTCAGCTTGATGACAAATTGTCATCAGCTGAAAGAGAAAAGACAAAACTGGAGAGAGATATCTCAGAGGCACAAGAGAAGTCAAACATATTGAGTGAATCATATGAAAACCAGCTGTCAGAACTTGAAATGAGTCTCCAAGCAGCCAACTCTGAGTGTGTCAGGTTGAACGAGTGCATTGCTAAAGTTAATGCAAACTTTGAGAATGAAATAACAGATTTGAGGTCCTTGCATGAAATGCAGAGATCTGAACTTCTTGACAATAACTTGTCATTGGAAAAGACAATTAATGAGCTACAAAAGGCTATAAATGAAAAGACGGAGAAGGCCAGAGTTGAAAGAGGTGACCTTGAGCAGAGTTTTGAAGTTCAGATGATGGAATTTGATGAAAAAAGAAGGTACAGCGAGTCAGAAGTGGTGCGCCTCAAGAGGCATTTAGATGAAATGAGAAAGGACCATGAGAAGGATGCACAGAATCTTGAGAAAAGGTATGAAACTCAAATGTTTGAGCTCGAGGATAAATGTAGCATTATGGGAGCTGAGCTCGAGCGAGCCCGTAAGTCAATGATGAGTGTTGAGGGGGATTTTGTAGAGGAAAGAAAAGTTTTGGAATTGAAAGTGGAAGATCTTGAGAATATTCGAAGAGAGCTTGAAATCAAAATCTCTGTTTTGGATGACGATTTGTCCAATATAAAAGAACAGTCTCAGAGGAGAGAGGAGGAAATGAAAGCCATTTTGAAAAATACTGCTGAGAGACAAAAAAAAAATGGAGAATGAAATTGGATGCCTGACGGAAGAATTGTCATTTGTGAAGGCAGAAAAAGAGTCGACTGTTAAGTCCATGAAAAAGGAGTGTGAGGGTACCATAGAAGACTTAGAGACAAGGAACAAACATCTGGAAGTAAAAGTTACCTCTTACGAAATCCATGCCGAAGAGGATATGGCATTAAGGAACCAAGAGCCTTTAGATCTTGCCAAGGAGACAACTTTAAGGTCACAAATTGCAGAATTGAAGGAACAGAATACAGTACTTTCAGATGAAAACTTATCTTTGAAACGCCGTCTTTTGAGTCACAAAAGCTCAGACAAGAAAATCTTGCTGTCTGTTGGAGTTGAAGACATATGTCCTTCCATGCCTGCTGAATCAGAGACTGTTTCCCATGGGCTTCCTAAACTTGTGACATCTACACCATCTAAAGGGTTTGATTCTGAGGATTCTTTCTCTCCAACAGTTGAAGAGGTATCCATGATTGAAGGGTTTGTAGCAGAGAGAGATCAACCAGTGTTTAGTAGTCTGAATATGCAGTTGTCTGATGAGGCCAGGATAGGTGAACCTGATTTTGTTGCCGAAGAGCAGGATCGCTTTCAGCCAGAAATGGTAATTGAAAAGCGCTTGAAAGTTCAGAACACGGCATTCAACAACACAGTATACACCCCATTCGCGAGGAGGCAATAACAGAGGGATTCCAACCAGAAGTTCGGGATCAGTTCTTTATGGAGACCATTGAGGAACCGAATGGTGTCTGGCCTGCAAATCTTCCTGTTGGAAAATCTCCCAGTGTACAAGAGAAACAGCAGTTTCATTTCAATGACATTCCAACCCCAGAGGGTGATGTTGAAAAGAACTCAAATCCTTTACCAATGTCAGATCAGAACACTAATTGCAATGTGGAGCTGAATCCTCTTGATAAGCCAGAGGGCGAGGGAGAATCTGTCATAACAGCATCGGAAATGGCCCGTAAGCTTGCTGACCAGAAGGAGAGGCTGGAGGAAGAATATGTTACTAGAATGAGGAACCAAAAGCGAGACCTCGTGGTGGAGTATAAGTGCAAGAAAGATGAGTATCAACGTGAAATGGAGCTTCATCTTACACAGAGAGCTCAGTCCATAAAGAGTGACTGGGAGCATAAGTTTGCCAAAGCGTTACAGAAGGTACGTAGAGATGTGGAAAGGCGTCACCTGAAGGAATCGAGGCAAGCCAGACAAAGGCATGCCATCATGGCAGGCCAATCAAATGTTCCAGAGGAGCAGAAAGATACCAACCTCGGTGAGGAGGGAATGCCAGACATTGCAGAAGGAAGTGAAGAACTGGATGAGAGAGTACAACAGTTGAGCCGAGAGAATCAGGTGAGATGATACACTTTAGCATTTTTTATTTCAGTAGGGATAGGAAAATACGTATGTAGAACTCAAATTGTGCAGGATAAGGAGGAAAATGAAATTTTATGTTACTATATCTGGCGTTAAGAGTTTGCTTTGTTTTAGAGGGTACTTTTCTTCTTTTTTTAAATTAACTCTTTGAATGTATAAAGGTAATGATTACAATTTTCAATGAAACAAATACATTGACAGAAAAACAGAATGTCTGAAAATTTTTGTATGTCGCTGTTTTTACCCTCTAGTTAACAATATGTAGTGCATTACAATAAAATTGACAAGAAATTTATTGTAAAAAGTATTTCTCTGTTTTAAAAAATCAGAAAGGTTCTTAATAATTGATATAATTAATGGCAAACTTTCGGTATGAACTGTACCCCTTTTTAAAGTTCTTTTTTGTTTGATAACAAAAATGATGCAGAACATTGATGAATTTATCAATTAATAATATTTTTTGAAATCAAGTCTTGTTTCACTTTGTCGGTAACCATGAAATGCTTGGCTTGATGTCAAAATAAATTATCTGCTCTTTGCATTTTTAAGCAATGTGTTTTCTTAGAGAAGTAAGGTGTCTTTTTATACAGATATTTTTTCATTTCTATCTGGGAAAGTCTAAATGCATATCTTATTAAAGTGTATGCAGATGTTTTGTATTAAAAAAATCTCACAACTCACTGGGATGTCAAACTTTGTCATCCATTACTCAGGAACTTGCCGAGGCACGAGATGAACTTCTGAAAGAGATAGAAATTTCTCAAATCTGGGGCAGCACCATCGTGTTCAGCATGAACTCCAATCAAAGATCTCAGGCAAAGAGAGTCCTGTTTCTCAACTCTCTTTTAACTCACACAGTTACTAGTGAATCTCTTGTAGTGGAAGAGTCCCCTATCCTCTCAGCTTCCCAAACGCCGACCAATACCTCACCTGTCCATGGAGACGCTTCCTCTGCCCTTCATGCCCAGGTTGATCCCACCAGCTCCTCACTAGCTGACGAGTACGGTGTTGATGACACGGACGACAAAGTCATAGACAACGTCTCAGTGAGGCTGACATGAACGAAACCGGTTCTGGCGGAGAGAGGTTCTTGGAAGAATTCACCGACATTTCTCAACAGTCCAGCCAAGACCTACCCCTGGAGTGGGAGCTCACCATGACCCTTGATGATGTGGGCGAGTTTGAACGGGACCCACAGCACGAGAGTGTCTGGGAGGTATTTGACGGACGCTGCATACGCCAGGATTGCCAAGAGGTGAGGCAGCTGTACCGCAGGTTGTTCCAGTTTTTGGTAAAATGTAATGTGGATGGGGAGGATTTGTTGTCGGAGGAAAGTGGGTTGGTATTGCCGAGTAATGTTGATAATTTGGATAATCTCAATGATGATAATAATGAAGGTTTTTTTAGTGGGTCAAATTCAACTTTTTCTGATGTTCAAGACCTTGGTGTCGAGGAACCACTATCCTCAGCGACTGCTTCTGCTTTTATTGCCGCTTTGAAGTCAGAAAAAGAGCAACTATCCAATCTTTTCAGTGAACATTTGAGAACTGATTTGTATGAAATCCTTCAGGAAAATGAAAATTTAAGAGTAAGGCTTGCAGAAGAGTCAAAGTTTAGGCAACGATTAGAGAAAAAGTGTAGTGAAGAAATTAAAGAGGAGAGGCCAGTTGAGTCAACAAAAAGACGTAAAAAACTCAGTTCAAATAGACCCTCAAGAAGGAGATTCCATATTTTCCAACAGCAAGTTAGAGTGTCCCTCTGTCAGTGATGAATCAAAGCATGTATGTGATAAATGTAATCAAACTGTTCAATCTTTAAATTTAGCCCTCTTGCAAAAGAGCATGCCCTTCTTGAATTAGCAGCTGAATTGACTGATCTCAAATCTTTAAAGTTAAAGAGCAATGGCTCGGAACTAGAATTAGGAAGGCTGATTGTGCTAAGGGATGAGGTAGACAGTCTAATGAAAGAAGTCAAGTTTAAAGACAGGGTTATCAAAAATCTTCGGGAAGACCTTAACAAGCTAGTTTATCCAAAACCGCCCCCTCCCGATAAGTCAGATTCTGGTTCATCAAAGGGACAGTTGAGTGAAAAATCTGGAACCCCAGGAACCCATCCATCTGTTCTTGACCTTTCTTCCAGTTCCTGTACTTCCAAAGAAAATAATTCCATTAAAAGCAATAGTCATAATAGGTTAAATAATTGTCTTTCTAGTCCATTAGATTACACTAACGTCGAGGCCAGTATGGCAAGTGAGGAAGAGACTGGCAATGTTCATAATGAGGATGTTATTGTTAAAACTGACAGTCTCGCTATGACTGCTCATCCAAATTCTGAAGGAGGATTTGAGGCAGAGGTAGCAGCCGGGGAGGATTTGGCATTGATAACTCAGCATGATATTGACGTCGCAACAAAGCACTGTGGAAAATTATCTGGTGAAGAAAGGGAAGAGTCTTCAGTTCAAGAAAACGCAAATGTATTAATGAATCAGGAGATTTTAGAGGGAGATGTCTGGGAAAGTTCTGTTGGGTCGTCCTCTAGTGGCAGTACCCTACCCAGTCAGTTCAACACACCGAACACAGTAGAAAGAGCACACCCCCAGCTCTTGAGCTCCAGGACAAAGTCTTGGCCCAAGAATTGGATAAATTGAGAAAAGATCTTCAGGAGACTAGAGCAATTTACAGTAAGGAAAACAGTCTATTACAGGAAGCGCTTGAAAGAGATAGAGTGGCCAAAGAGTCAGTTGATACTTGGAAGAAAGAACCTGATATAAATTCCATTGAACAGAAGCGCTACTCTTTGCAATCTGAAACTGAAAAGGCAAAATGTTGACAGAGGAAGAAGTGACAACACTGAGACAGAGACTGACCATCTGTCTGGAGCAGAACAAGATGCTTGAGGAGGAGAACACATCTCTGAGGGCCAGGATCAGAGAGCAGGATGCTGTGGTTCTCATCGTGAAGCAGAAATTACTGGAAAAAGAACGATGTTCAGATGAGTGGCGGCAGTCCATGAATCATCAACTGCAGTGTCTGCAGCAACAGAGGGACGATCTTTGCAGCTGTTGAGAAACATAGAAGATGGCAATAGTCCAAGCCTCTCTGAGGCCATGGGCCAGACGGCTCTGAAGGAAGAAAGTTTGCGACAGGCGCAGGAAAACTTGATGGAGAAAATGGAAGAGCTTGACCACCTTCACCAAATGTTGACACAGAGACAGGTTGAACTACAACATTGCGAGGCTGAAAGGCGTCATTTAGAACAGCTTTGCTTGCTTAAGGATCAAACGGAAATGCAATTGATGAAACAGAAAAGACTGATGGAGGAGCAGGTGACCGAAATAGAGCTACGACTGAGAGAAAGGGAAACGTCTCTGGTGGATGATAAGACCAGGTTGCTTCGTGAACTGAGGAGAAAGATCAACAGCTGTCTCAGATGTCTCTGTCCACCAGAAGCTCTCCCATACCGTCTTCAGCATCCTTCATGCCCAGATCCTCATCACTTGGAGATTTAAACACAGGCCTGTTGGAAGCTTTAAACACTGCTTGTCGCCACAATACCTCACAAACACAGTCTAACTCCTCTTCGGTTGATGATGTAGACAGGCAGCACATGGAAGCCATAGACAAGCTGAAACAAAAACTTAAATTAGAGTACGACCTGAGAGCTGCCCGAATGGCAGAGTCTCAAGCTTCAGCCATAGCTTCTTACTGGCACAGACATGGGAAATCCTCATGACAACAGCACTAACCTTACTCCATTTATAAAATAAATAATTCACACACAACAGGCAGCACATGGAAGCCATAGACAAGCTGAAAGAAAAAACTTAAATTAGCGGAAGAGCAAGCTTAGATTACTGTAAGTTTAGAAAAGCTAAATCAGTGGGGAGAATTTTTTTTACTGAAATCCTAAAGTACCAAGAAATGTTTTTTCCACCTACGCCTTCCTCAATGTAAAGTAGAAATATTATTTGAAATTAGGTGCCGTTAACTGAACAAGCAAAACTGATGTAGACTTTAAATTTTGCTTATCATCAGCCACATTTTGTCAAAATCTGTGATTATTTGTTGTTGCTTTGAGCATGATCTTCTGTGGTTTGGTTTATTTTTATTCTGGTTCACTTTCTTTGTTAAACTTTACTTTGTACATCAATGTATGACAACAGTGTTTATTTACCTTATTTTATTTATAGTTGTAAATCTTTTGCATGTAATTCCTTTTGTGCTGCTTTGTAAAAAGAGTGATTGTAAATATTGCAGTTTTGTTTTTATTGAATTAGGGACCATTTTTCAAGATTTCCATGGAACTATTTATAACTTTATGTGGATATTAATGTAAATCCCCCTCCCCCTCCCCCTCAAAGTATAGAAACCAAAGACCAGAGATTACTTGCTCCTTCTTGTACCATTTACCTTTTGTGTGTCACAATATTTGAATGTCAAAACGCATCTTTACACTTTTTATTGATCAATGTCATCCAAATATTGTATTTATTTATTTTTCTACACAATCAAAGAAGTATACTGTAATTAATTTGTTTTCCTTTTATTCAAAGAGAAAAAAAGTACCTTTGATCTGCACTTGTGCAGGGATACGGTCTATAAATCCATCTTTATCATTATCGTTCTATGGAAGAACAAGTCCCTTTCCTTTTATTTTGCCTGTGATTCAGTGTGATTATATCTCCTGCTGTACATCTTTGACGCTTATTTTTGTTATTCATTTCAATTTTTTACATGACAACATGTCACATATATTAGCACTCGATGTGTTGTGGATGACATTGTGTTATTTCACATCTATTTAGATTTAAGATCTCAGTATTCTGAATGAATATGTATATATTTGATTGTTCTTTAAAAGCAACTTCTTCATAAGTTCATGAATATGAGCATTGTGCAATGGCCTTTTGATTGGTGGAATCGCCTTTTGATTGGTGGAATCGCAATGGGATTTTATACTTTTTACATTTTTTGGTATTGAGTAGTAAGAAGGAAGAAATACATGCAACTGTCTGTTTTCTTGTGGTGTAAATGTAAAACACAACAATAGAATAAAGACACCTAAGTGGTAGGATGTTCCGCATTGAAAAAAATACTCGCTGCACACTACAATGATGTGAAAATTATTGAGAAAAGTTTAACCTTGCAAATTAGTATTAGTAACCTACATGCAAATTTATGTGCGTAAAAGTCAAGAAACAAGAAATGTCCAACCTACATTTGATCACTTACTTAGACACTAATAATTTGGAACTATAAAGATTTTTTGCATGCAACTTTGAATCCCCTCACATTTTCTTACTATTCTGGGAACATCTCTTAGTGCTTAAACATCCCTGAACTTTGCATCTCTTTGAGTGTGTGATTATGATATCATAGCTGCCAATTAGTAAGTAAAAAAACATGTATCAAGTATGTTTCTTTTGGTTTTGGGTCTGTTACTTTGAACAGTATGTATATGAGGGTTAACTGTATTTTAAAAAAAGTAATTGTAAGTTGACATCAGAAATTCAAAGAGATTGGGGTGAAAGTCCGAAGACGTCATTCTGAGTTTGCAAGAATACCATGGTCTCACTTGACCAGAAAGGCCAGCAGTTTTTACTATTTTTACCTTCAAGGGGTTACTTGCAATTGAATAATTAGCAGCTATGTAATATACTAAAGCTTTCCAAATTGTGTGTCAGCTGACTTGAATGTGACACCCTTCTTATCAAGTGCATGTAAAAATCGAAGTCAAACAGGCTATATTAAGAAAATAGGATGAGTTAAGATATATGAGCATATTATATGACACGAGAATATTGTATAATATGAGTGTGTTATTACTATTATGCTACTGTTAGTACGAAGCGGCTAAACAGGTTGAAGATGTACTGTAAGCTCCCCAAGGAGTTGAGAAGGTCTTTGAATGAAATTGCCCGCTAAGGGATAAACGATGCACAGTCGATGAGCCTGCACTTGTGTGGGGATATGGCCTATAAATACAGCTTTACCTTTTAGAGGAGTGTTAAAAATAAAAGGATTTTCTCACGCCAGTAACAATGAACAGACTTTCTAGCTTTCTGGGGATGTCTTTAAAAAAATTACATAAATAGTTTTGTCCACCTGATATTTTGATTATATGCATATAAAATGCATGTTTATCAATTTATCCACACACATACACACTCCCACAAGGAAAACACATTGAAAATTTGGCGTATATGTGTTTTCATCAGAACAGTAATGATATATGTCACAACAACGGAGAATCGGGGAAGCTTTAGTATAAACACAAGCTTGGCATCCTCTTCAGATTTTCTCCCTTGTGTTCTTTATTTGCCTGTAGTTGTTGGTAGTTAGTTTAGATAAATTCATTTTCTTCCTTAGGCTTGAAGATTCTGGCAGTTTATTGTGTGTTCATAGCAAAATTGTATAGATGTTTATTTATGTGTTTATTGATATGTATATTTCTTTCTTTATTAAAAACAACCCTGAAATTTCATGCCAAAAAAGCAGTTTTTATAGGCCGTAGACATGTTTGAATTAATTACAACTGAGACTTTCGGGATGAAAAATGATGTGGACTCATTTCATATTTAAAGATGTGAACCCCCCTCCCTCCCCGTCCCCCTTAGTTACGTATACACTTCTCTGTGCAATGCTTTGTTTCCTCAATTTTTCTATGATCTTCTTTCATACATTTTTTGTTAATTCATTTACTCATAATTATGAAAAACGTTTTTATTGGAGTCCTGTACAATTATGTGTGCATTTAATAATGTAATGAATTTATTATTTGATTTTATATTTGTTTTGTTTATAGATATATCTTACTTGTATTTTTTTAAAGTATCAGCTGGAAATGTTTCATTTATCAACTCTGGTATGGCTATTTCAGTTGATCCATGACATTTTTATTTATTCAACTATTTTGCATGTCTGTAGAAAATGTGCGCTGAAACTGCTTTGGGATATGAGTTCCGTCAGAGTATGGTTTCTTCAATCCTTCTGTTTTATTCAGTAGACTTCCTCCGTCCATCATCCATGGCTACTATATTTAATTATCTATAAAAATGAATTAGTCAATATATCATATACCTACATATATATATATATATATATATATATATATATATATCTGTGTTTATATATATTGTATATATTAGTGCTTCTCAAACTATCTGATGTGGCGGACCGATTGGTGAGTGAAACAGGCATAGTACCTGTAGTTAAAAAAAAAACCCTGGCCAGATTCGTTATTGCCATGTACTGGCAATCAATGGCTCGCGTACCGAGCGTACCGTCACCAGTCCACGTACCACACTTTGACTAGCACTGGTATATATTATGTGTTTGTGTGTTGATATTTAGCTATGTGCCAGTGCCTTGCTAAGAAATCATTTCGTGATATATTGCCTCCTTCACTCATATTGTTTTTTATGTATTAACACTGTTGACTCTCTGCTGTTACTAATCAATTGGTCTCTTTTTCTTTTTTTTTTTCTCCTGTTATTTTTTTCCAATGCCGGCTGTGCTTATCCTGCTTTTTTTCCGCCTTGATCTGGACACCTTTTTTTCTTTCTTTTTTCCAAAGTTGTTTCTGTATGATTTACTTGATTCCTTCTTTTATTGTAAGACGAGCCATAGGCTTTGGAGACAAACGTTTTTAAAAATTTACTTTAAAAAAGAAGAAAAGATTAGTTTATTTATTTATGTGATTTACTTTTTTTATTTAGTTAGAAATGAGGAACAGAGTTTGTTTTCCCTCTACCTGGAGAGATCACTTCTTCTTACTGGGTTTTTTTCTTCTGGTGTCAAAAATAACAGATTTGAGAGCTGGCAGCCTTCAGCCAGGCTTTCTTTTGTTCCTGCCTCTCACATGTCATATCCATGTCCTTAGATATTCTTATTTTCTCTCATAATGGCTCAATGATCAAAAGCTTTCTTTCTCTCTCTCTCTCTCTCTCTCTCTCTCTCTCTCTCTCTCTCTCTCTCTCTCTCTCTCTCTCTCTCTCTCTCTCTCTCTCTCTCTCTCTCTCTCTCTCTCTCTCTCTTTTCCCTCTTTCGGCTCCCTCTACCACCAATCCTTCCTGTCACACTATCTGACTCATCCACCCCTTGCTCAGGAATCGTTACCTGTATTTTTGCTAGTGCTAACCCTCCAACATCACCACCCTTCTCCTATTTATTTCCATTTAATGACTTCTTTAAAAAAAATGTAATTGGCATGCCTGTCGAGTAGCCTTCCTCACTCTCGTTTCTTGTGTTTCCATATTTTTTTCTTAACCTCTCTCTTTCTCTCTTTTTTCTTCAAACTATTTATTAATTATCTTTTTAAGATTAAAGAGTGACTATTTTTTTTATTATTAAAATTTAAAGCGCGCTCTTCTCTAATCTCGCACCAAGTCACCCTCAAGTGCTCTGTTTCCAAAATAGCGAGGGATTGAACATAATGTGAAATTTTATGTGTTGCGAGGTAAGCTTGAACCGTTTTCGATCGATTCTGATCGGTTCATCTACTTCTTTATAAAAGTTTAAAAAAAAGGCCTGATTTATGAGATATTTATGAGTTTCTCCGCGCTCGTGACCAATTTATGATTTATGACGAGTCGTAATGGAATGGAATGTGGATTTTGGAGCACAGGGGAAAGAAAAATACTGTACTGACAATATATTTCGAAGTCTTCAGTCTTATACATTATATTGCTTACACTTAACCTACATTAATTTAGACTGGAGGCTAGCAAGGGCCACACAATGTCTTTAATTCACCTGTCTATGCCCCCTTTTTTATTATCTAGTCACATAATGTTATGGTGTGGTGTTCTTACATATATATATATATATATACACGTATTGTCTAGTTCACATTTTTCCTACATGTATTGTTATTTATATTATGCTTTTCGACTGAATGGCCAGGTGTCTTCTCTGTTGGTGGTAAACCTTATAATCTGTCATTCGAAAAAAGATTCTGGGTCTTTCGAAATTGAACGTATGCCATTGCCAGCATTGCTTTCTTGTATGTTCTTCCCCCTTTTATTCACGTATCCGAATTCTCTCTCTCTCCCTCTCTCTCTCTCTCTCTCTCTCTCTCTCTCTCTCTCTCTCTCTCTCTCTCTCTCTCTCTCTCTCTCTCTCTCTCTCTCTCTCTCTCTCTCTCTCTCTCTCTCTCTCTCTTTCGCTCTCTCTCGCTCTCTCTCTCTCTCTCTCTCTCTCTCTCTCTCTCTCTCTCTCTCTCTCTCTCTCTCTCTCTCTCTCTCTCTCTCTCTCTCTCTCTCTCACCCTTCCCCCCCTCTCTTCTCGGTCGGTGGAGACCGTAGTGTTAAAAGCCCTACCTGTGCTTATCTATCTTGATATTCAAATAAACGAAATCAACACTATCATCTCTCTCTCTCTCTCTCTCTCTCTCTCTCTCTCTCTCTCTCTCTCTCTCTCTCTCTCTCTCTCTCTCTCTCTCTCTCTCTCTCTCTCTCTCTTTCTGTGTCGAATGGTTACTGGGCGTTGTTGTTAGGTTCTACTTATTTCCTTTCACTTATCACTCATCTTGCTATTTCCTCTTAACTCATCCCGAGAACACCGCATGTGGTGGTAAGGGAAATTTCAATGAACCTGTAAAATACACACACACACACACACGCGCGTAACCAGACTCGTGGCAACACAATGTAGTAGACTTGTCAACGTAGGGAATAGTATTGGTTCCAAGCCAAAGTTGGTATTCCTGAGTACCCTAGAAAGTAATATGAGTGGGTGTGTGCTCTGTTGGTGAAATGTCGACTTTTATTTGCCTACCATTTATGAGCGGCTGAGTATAAGTAAGTATAAATCATTGCTGTCGTGATGGATCTTGGTCCGCTTGGAAACAGTTGAGTTCATGATGATCATTGATACAGATAACAACAGTCTAGAGCAGTCACCAACGCTCTCAGTCTCAGTCTTGGTCTTGAAGTTTGAAGAGTTTGGCGCATGCTTCCTTTGCATTCAATCCCGGGTCGGAACCATTCATTTGTAGGTAAATAATAATTCCATACCTTTCTTCAGCTTCTACCTCCGTGTCGTCTTCCCTTTATTTTATGGCCCTCCCCCCCCCCCGACGCTTATCTATCAATATCATTGAAGAAATGATTTGGTCTTCTCAGGGCTTTGCCGTTACCTCAGTCGCTTTGAGTTTGACATGATGCGACTCACAGGGGTAAGCTGGCTTTGAGTCGTTCTTTCGATGCATACCCAATTCGATTTGGTCTCAATCTCCTAAGTACATTATTATTATTATTATTATTATTGTTCGTGTTCACAACGCATCCTCTCGCTTCACACGGTTGCAGTTGTAATTGTATTTTTGTTTTAATGTAACTGCAATGATGGTAAAGTAGCTGTCTGTCTATATCCATGAACCCGGGTTACGTTGTTATATAAATTAAGTCAGTATGCGTAGCATGTATGAATATAAAAGACATGTTATGTGGGGAATGCATGCACATATTATGTATGTATGTATGTGAGTTTGTATGTATGTTTGTTAAATCGTATGTATGTTACATGTATGTGCGTGCGTGAATGTATGTAGCCATGCATGTATTTCGTCAAATGGCACTTTCATGATTTTCAATCGTTTATAGCCGTTGTTTTTGCCGCCACGCGTGATTTCATCTAATGGCTCTAATTTGGTTCTTGCACTCTCACTTTGGGGTGTCATTGTTGTCTCAACTCTTACACTTAGTAGTCTCAGAATTGGTCGTTTGTGTCTTGCACCGTATCAAAAAAAGGGCCCTCGGCTTCGTCACGCCTCGTGCAGATTTGCTACTGAAACTGAAACCGCCTGGCACCGCTCATGTTTCTAACTCGTAAATGCATTAATATGTTGGAGCAATTTTTTTTTTCATATTCATGTAAATTCGTGTCACAATCGTTTCTCTACCTCTTTGATTTCTGGTTATTAAAACATGTCGTTCTGAAAAGCCTGTTTTGATCGGCTATAGATAGGCCCCAGACATTTATTCAATGATTTTATAATTGGTTAGCTAGTTGACAACATTGTTAAAAGAGCATAACGGTGGACACGATTGGTTTCATTTTTGGAGGAGTAGAACTTGATTTGTGAAACGGAGATGGGATGGAGGGGGGGGGCGAAATTCCAAGTATCAAAGACACGAACCACAACCACATCACTCAACCTCCTCTTTTCGCTCAGACGTCGTGGGCGACAGTGGGTGTGAGGTACGTTATTACTTACCTCTTGCCCAAAGTTTGGGGTTTGAATCCCTCAACAAAGGCCTACATGGTTCTAATATGATTTGTGCTTCGATTTGTTCCTGCTCTAAAGGAAACAAACAAACAAACAAACAACAAAAACAGTCTCATATTCAAGTTCGACTGGAGCGACTTTCCAGTCTTGATACTTGATGTTATGTGCAATCGATGAGAGAAATCAGAGAATTTGTGTGCGTACTAGCACTAGTATTAAGCGTACTGTGCTCGTTTACGTTGTTTAAAAAAAACTATTTTTGGGCAGGGGAGAGGTGGTTTGTGGGTGGGGTTGGGAGTGGGATCCAAGAGTTATATCCAAACCCTGTCCAATGCTGTCGATTTCGGTGGACAATTAATTCACAGTACAGTAACATTAATTGTGATCAATTTCAATTATTATTTTTCCTACTTAATGAATGACTACTGGTGATCAGATGAGCGACTTTTATCTCCTGTCTGGCCTGTGCGAGGATCGATGAGCATGTTTACTGGGTGTAATCGAAATGGTGAAGAAAAATTAATTTCGTAATGTTTCCGCTTTTGTCGAGACTTGCTTACTTACTTATTGTGATTGTGATGCTTCCAAAACCGCTTTGGCTTTGCCGCATGTTTGCTTGCTGCTTTGCAATTTGCAGTACTGGGGGGGGGGGGGGGGGGGGGGGGCTGGGACTGTGACCGTGAATGGAATGTTTGCAGAACCGCGACACTACTACTACATTGTACTACATTGCATTGCGCCTGACGTGAAGCTAAGACGGTTATTGACATAAACGCATTGCATTCGTAGGCATTTATTTTTTAAGAGTATTAATTAAGAGTAAATTGGGAAAGCCAATGAGTAGTCTGTTGGTTCGACTATCTTCTTATAAGCTGTGTCGATGTCGGCCTAGATTTAGTTTACAGCCTAGATTTAGTTTACAGTACACAATGTAAATACCATTCCATACTTCAATCAAGGTCGTTATGGCCAACAGAGCCAGAGCGTATCCGGGTTTCTATCGTATGATGAAACAGAACGGGCGATATATAATAATTAATACATCGCCTCCAGGGCAGGAAGCTGGTCTTACTCCTCAGCCAATGGTTGTATCTATTTGCTGCACACCTGGGTGGGTCGTTGTTGGTGTCAAGAGTATTTTCTTAGGAACGCAATGTCAGAAGGAGCATTACCATTACCAGGGATTCGAACCGCGACCTCGCGATCCCAAGTTCAACAGCCCAACCATTATGTCACTTACGACACGTGTTTATAATGGATTTATTACTTAACCCTGCACACACAAACAGTATAGGTTCTCGTCATTGTTTACGACTGCGCTGAGCAAGAACATGCCAATTATTGTAAACAAAAATTTAGCCGTGAATTCTAATGTACTCTAGGGATGAAATATACAAGCCACATTACAATTTATCCAAATTGAAGATCATACTCATAGCTGGACTTGATGTTGTTCACCTCTCTCTCCCTCTCCCTCTTTTACTTAAAGGTTCATTTCTCAGCATGCTTATTGGGGGTTGTTAATTTGGGGACATTTGACCAGTTACTAACTATCCTCCTCATCCTCTCCTTTCCCTGGAGAAATGAGGCTTTCACTCAGTAAGGCAGGGGCTTCTATTAGTATTATATTAGTAGTATGATTCATGGGGCGAATTCTTTTGGCGTTCTTAAGTGCAGGCTTCAAAGACGCCTGGTACTTTTGTACACTGTTTGGGGGTAGAGTAAATCCAACCATAATAATATTCATTGTTGAGCGTATGACCATCCAGGCTGGGGTCCAGATTTCCCTTTGCTTAGGGCATATTGTAATAATAATACTGATAATGATAATAATAATAATAAAAAGTATTAATATTATAGGGCGGTTTTCCATTGCATTCCACCCCCAAATGGGAATTGAACTCCGGGTCTCCTGAGCTGAATTGTTAGCCAGGCGCTGTACCGACAAGGAGTTACCGGCCCCTCTGTTTGGTGAAGTAAGTAAATGAGTGAGTAAGAAAGAAGAAGAAAAGAGGCCTCATTAAAATCAAAACATCGAGACTACCCCTGTGTGGACGCCGATAAATATTTAATAAAGTTAAAGCAATTTAAGTCGTCCCTGCTTTGTACATTCTGCTTTAGGCTTAAGTTTTAGTATCAACGAAATAGTGTATGTTTGTGTACTCATGAAGTTGTGGAACAGCAGGCATCGTTAGAATTTATCGCTGTGAGCTCTGCGCATGTAGTAAACAGCAGTGTGCGTGTGATGTGAGTGTGAGGCCCCTTCACTTGTACTGTACTTGTAGTTGTATTTTATTCACCCGAGCATTTCTATTTTTTTCTTCTTCTGCACGCCTGCACGATTTCTTCCCTTTTAGATACCTTGTTGAAATTTTCCCACAATAATAAATATTCCCCCCCCCCTCTCCACTACATTAAAAATAGCCTGCCAGATCTTAAACAGTCTGAGCTTATGCGTTGAATTTTAAGTGAAAAGTTAATGGCAATTTACATATGCCAGCTAACACTGACATTGAAATTCCTAGAATTCAATTTCAACATGAAACGTTTTTAAGAGCGTAACCATTTGGCAGAAGGTGACCTTAAGGTGGATCGATATACATGTGTACTTCTTTGTTGAAATAGAATATTAATGAGTTAATGTTCCCTGCTTGACATTGGCAGTTTTCCCACCTCTTTCTGTAGGTCTGAGTGTCTAATACAATAAATCGTTTAAAGATTTAACTATAAACTATAACTATAACAGTATCCGTCTGAGTGTATTTCTAACAATAACGAAATCATCAGTGATTTTAATCCTATCTCTTTCCAATTTCAATGTGTAATAAATATAACAGTAGAAACATTCCTAATACTAGAGGCCCACTTTCTCCCTATCATCGATCATTCATAATCGCCCTTTATCGTTTCTCGATCACAAAACATGTCATCACACTGTGAGTATACGATATTCAACTGCGTTCGTTGGTTTCATCGGGTGCAGTTTGATTTACTTTCACTTTATCAACGACATTTTTGGGGACTGTTTTCCACTTAAAAGAAGTAGCCCCAGAAGGTCCCATTTTTCATAATATAATATGTTTATAAAATATAATAATTATTATATTATGATTGTAGCATTTATACAAGAGACGAGTTCACACCAATGTTGATATCACTGCTGAATGTTGTTTATTAATACACTTTTAAAAATATATTTCACAATTGCTGTGATATCAGATCGATTACAGTAATAATAGCGATTCTTCATGAAAGATTCACGATCCAGTCAGTAATATTTATGTGTACATTTATATACAGCAGTAATTGATAATAATAATAATAAGAAGAAAAAAGATGAGAATGAGCTGAAAGTGTTCAATTAAATCCTCCAGGGGGCGTCATGAATAAAGTTTGATATAAAATGAACATTCCGACTACTAGTCATTGTATAATATATGAACCGTTCATCTCCGTGTAGTTTTGTTCAGTTTGTGGTTGTATGTTGAACATTCTCTGCTGTAGGTACGAATCAGCTGTATGTCGTCACTGATCTCACTCTCTGCACCTCTAAACATCTTCCATGTCTTTTCTTTTCAATATGCCACCATATATGTACACGTATGTGCCATGTTAGCTTTGATTTAATATTACTGATTTAAAATGCCAAGTTTTTCAGCTTAAACGGCTTTGGTATATCGGTATCACCGCCAGACACGTGACGCGTAATGGCTTCATTAATTGGTGCTTTAATGCATTTGGCTTACGGTTACTACATGTACTACATCCATTTATGATTGTCGTCTTGCTTGACTCTTGTGAGTTCCACATTTGTCTGCACCATGTCAATGCTTCCAACCCTTCCATTTCCATGCCGTCCCCAAACTTGTGTCATCCATTCAACTGAGCTTCATTCAACACCTTTTCGCCTTGGCCTGAGCTCAGCTCTTTTGCGTGTGAATTTATGAATGAACTGAACTTAACTCTGTTCATGTAATTGACATCAGAAAATGAAAATGTATCCTAGTTGACCTTGTTGCACGTTTTTTGCCGTTTAACCGGAAGTGGATCTTTCCTCTTTGTCGTATTTTCGAGTTTTTTCTAAACTTCAGGTTGAAACAATGTCGATGACTTTTTCCAACATTGGCCTTATCAGTAACATGAATCTTTTTTTTAAAATCTCTTTTTTTCTTAAGTTCAAATATCGTTATTCATGCTTCGTAGTTTCTTTATTGAGATTTGGCAGTGATTTATGATCTAATGTGCAGGGGGAATTGTTTGTGACATTATCAGTTGTTGGCGGGAGTTGCTGGTAGGTCCTATTTCTTTCCTTTCTTTCCTCTCATCTTTCATCTTGCTGTTCCCTCTTTATTCACCCTGAGATCACTGTAGTAAGTAATGGTGGATATAAATTTCAATGAAACAAACATCAGGTATTCTCAGATTTGGAGAAAAAAGACATTTGTCTCTCCTATCGTTATGAATAAGCGAATTTTCAGTTCCTTCATTTCCATCAAATCTTTTCTGTTGTTGATAGTTTGACCAATCTGCGGATTTATTCTTATTTTTTCTCGTAATGTGTCTTTCAATTTGATTTTGCTCATTCCTCCAAATTTGTATTAATATATGGCAAGATGTTGAATGAAACAAACACGGTCGTTTTGATAAAACTACTTAATCTATATTTGTTATAGTTTTTAAAAAATTAAAAAAACCATTATCTGGTGGGAGTGGGTGGATGATTTTAGAACATCATGGATTGTCTTTAGGTTGGTAATGTAAAAAAATCCCTCGCCTTGACTTTTTTCCTGCTGTGATGAATTTCATATTAACAGATTGATGCTGTTCTTGCTGTTCTCTTTTATTTCATGGTTTGGCGGTTGGCATTGCTGGTAAGTTATCATGTTTTAAATAATAATTTATCTTTCATCTTGAGGTTTCCTCTTAATTTATTTTGATATCACCGCATAAATTAGAATAAATTTCAATGAAACTGAAAATTATGGGATGGAGGAGTGTCATTTGGGAGATTTGGTAAGCCTCTTCTTGAAAGCTAAGTCTATATCATCACACTGATCTGAACTTTAAAAAATGTTTAAGTCTTTTGATTCGAATTTTTCTCTTCAGTTTCATCACACTGATTGAACATTACGATTGTCACGATAGGTTGTTCTGAAGAGAGAAAAATGTAATGTATGTTTGTGTAGGTGTGTCACCCAGTGTGTATGTGTATGTATGGATGTGTAAATTCCGTGAAAATAGTGATTCAAAAGCTCAAATATTCTAAATAGTCCATCTTGTAACTGCGTCATAGAGATAAACAGATGCATGAATTAGATAGGTATCACCGTTCTGTCTGTTTGTCAAGCGTTGACCAACCTGACCAGCATTGCTCTCTCTCTCTCTCTCTCTCTCTCTCTCTCTCTCTCTCTCTCTCTCTCTCTCTCTCTCTCTCTCTCTCTCTCTCTCTCTCTCTCTCTCTCTCTCTCTGTCTCTCTCTCTCTCTCTCTCTCTCTCTCTCTCTCTCTCTCTCTCTCTCTCTCTCTCTCTCTCTCTCGCTCTCTCTCTCTCTCTTTTCTGTCTGTCTGTCTGTCTGTCTGTCTGTCTGTCTGGGCTCTCTCTCTCTCTCTCTCTCTCTCTCTCTCTCTCTCTCTCTCTCTCTCTCTCTCTCTCTCTCTCTCTAAGATGTCTGTTCTCTCTCTCTCTCTCTCTCTCTCTCTCTCTCTCTCTCTCTCTCTCTCTCTCTCTCTCTCTCTCTCTCTCTCTCTCTCTCTCTCTCTCTCTTCTCTCTCTCTCTGTCTGTCTGTCTGTCTGTCTGTCTGTCTCTCTCTCTCTCTTTCTCTCTCTCTCTCTATCTCTCTCTTTCTCTGTCTGTCTGTCCGTCTGTCTCTCTCTGTTAATTACTCTCTCTCTTACCTTCTCTCTCTCTCTTTTATAGTCCTCGATGTCTGATCATAATTTACTTCTCTCTCTTTGTTTCTCTCTCTCGTCTGTCTGTCTGTCTGTTGTCCTGTCTGTCTAATCTCTTTTCTCTGTCTGTCTGTCTGTCTGTCTGTCTGTTTGTCTGTCTGTCTGTCTCTTATAATATCTCTCTCTCTCTCTCTCTCTCTCTCTCTCTCTCCACTCTGACATATTACTTGAGACTGAAAGAGATGTGTTTGCTGTACAGGTATTAGTTTCGGCATTGTTATACATATTAATTCAAACACATTGTCATATATAACAGTTTCTATTTCTTTCTAGAGTATAACAGTTCTTTCGCTCGCTTTCTCCTTTCCATTTCTGCCTTCCTAAACCAACAACAACAACAAAAGAAGTAAAAATGTACAAGAAAGGATTAACAAGTCTATGTTGTTATTTTTGGCTCCTATTTATAGTGGTTCATGTCTCATTCAGAAGATTTATTGAGGATAGTGAATTTGGCGTTCGTTCAAGAACAGTCAAAGCTATCAATTTTATAATCTGAATCAAATCCGCTCTTCAAGTTTTGAAAAGAAAAGGAAAAGTAAACAACTCACCCCTTTCACGCAAAGGGATATCTATCAAGATAGCATGAAAAGCCTAATTGATAGCAATAAGCCCTCCAGGTAGAAGTGAAAATACATAATTTTCTCTCTCTCTCTCTCTCTCATTTTCTAGAATTTTCTCTCTCTCTCTCTCTCTCTAGACTGAACAAAGCTTGATATAATGCAATGAACTCTCTCTCTCTCAGATCTGTCTCTCTCTCTCTCTCCCCTCTCTCTCTCTCTCTCTCTCTCTACTCCCTCTCTTTCTCCCCTCTTTCTCTCCTTTTCGACGTGTCTCTCTCTAAAGTCTCTCTCATAGGGTTCTGAAGGCTTTCTCTCTTTCTCTCAACTTTCTCTCCATGCTCTCTCTCTCTCTCTTTTTCAGTGGGCTCTCTCTCTCTGAGAAATAACTCTTAGGAAAGTCGACATTTTCTACTGTTCTCTCTCTCTCTGTGTCTGGGTAAACCTGGTGATAAATGGAATCAAACCGAAAACTTACCACTCAACCACGCGTGGGCTTGTTTGTCGGTGCGTTTGTGGTATTGAATGCGGGGCATACTAAGTACTTGTATGTGTTGTGAGTGTGTGTGTGTGAAAGTGATTTGTGTGTTTGGACCCCTGGCATTCAGTTCGTTATCGATCTCCTGCTTCTACGCTGAGTCAGTCGTTCCTACCTGCTCCTAAACATTATTTCATAGAACACAAACCTAGTGGAACCCACGTCGCACCCAGGCTGGTGTAACTGTAGTAAGTTAATCCTACCTCAAAAGTAAGGTGATCGTCGCCACTGCCGCCTCTAATTCTATTGTCGAGGGATCCGCGATTTGCCACTGCCAGTACTGCTACCACGTCCACCACCCGCGATATATCGGATCGGATTAGTTTCTTCTATTATGGACCTGTTGTAGTAGGAACGGTATTTGTTTCTGAAGTCAGCTAATGGATAGGTATTCCTTTGTGTGTTAGAGCCGTTAGCGTTGGGCGACCTGGTATAGGAATACAATATCTCTCTCTCTCTCTCTTTGTCCTCTCTCTCTCTCTCTCTCTCTCTCACTAACTCTTCCTCCGTCTCTTGAGACATTACATTGTCATGAGCTATGCTTTCGCTCTCTCTGCGACTCTCCCATTGTTACCCTCTCTCTCTCCTTCTCTCTTCTCTCTCTCTCTCTCTCTCTCTCTCTCTCTCTCTCTCTCTCTCTCTCTCTCTCTTGTTCAACAAACTTTCTCTCTCTCTCTCTCTGGTTCTCTCGTGATACTCTCTCCTCTCTCTGTTCACTTAGTGGTCCAAGTTTGGTGCCTCTCTTCTTCCATCTCTCTCTCAGTTCTCTTCATTTCAAAATCTTACTTCTATTGGGTCTTCAAGACACTTGCATATTATTATTAGTATTATTATTAGCATTAGCATTATTGTCAAGAGAATTACAGTTTTCATTTAATGTCTTACTTAATTTTTCTTATTCTTATTTTCATAAGGAGATTTGTATGAAATAAGATTTGCGAAAATTGAAAACCGAAAAAAAAAGAAACATTTTGAAAAGATCAACGAGGGAAAAGTTAAAATTTTTTTTTCTGTAGTAAATTTAAATATCCACCATTTCGTAAGTTATCATGTTTTAATAATAATTACGAGTGGGATTATGATAGACATACAATTAGAATACATTTAAGGAATAAGATTCGTGTGTTTTTTCTTCAGTTTCTTTTACATTACGTTGCACGATAGGTGTTCTGAAGAGAGAAAAAATGTCCAAAGAAATTTTAAACGGATTCAAAACTAACGCCAGTAGTCATTAACCTAGAATGCTATTCACCGGCTGTGTGGCGGAGGGGGTGGGGTGGGCAAGGATGTCCAGGGGGATATACATACCTTCTGCTCTTCTTTTATAGTCCTCGATTATCTAATTTACTTCTCGTCTTTGTTTTGCAATCGTCGTCGATTTCCTTGTTAATTTGTGTTTAATGATGTCCTAGGATTTATAATATATTAAATTCAAACGTCCTCTCACTCGTCCACATGACATATTACTGAGACTGAAATAAGAAGGATTAACAAAAGAGAAAAATCCTCAGTGAGACAAAAGCAAAAGCAACTGCAAAGGACCAAACTGATTTTTCCCATTAATGACTTGAAAATACAACATAAAAGGTTTAGGGGCCTTAAGACAAATTTTTGCGAATTTTTTTAGTCTCCAAAACTAGACTGAATTTTGTTTGATATTGCAATGAACCGTTATCAATGAAATTTTGTCCCCCCACCTTTTCGACGTTATCAATGAAATTTTGTTTGTGAAGTTATCCATGAAATTTTTTTCAGTTTGTGGTTATCCATTAGAAATTTTGTTTGTCCAACTTATCAACAAAGAAATTTATAATTGTTTGCAATGAATTAATCCGTGAATTGTTGTTTGTGGTTATCCATGAAATTTTGGTAAAAATTGGGTTTCTGGTTATCCGTTTTGAAATTGTTTGTTTGTGGTTATCCATAGAAATTTTATTTGTGATTTATCAATGAAATTTCCGTGTCTTGAGACATTACATTGTCATGAGTTATCGACAGACCCATTGTTAAATTCCTTCCTCTTGTTGAAGGTCTTCTGGCACTTCGGCTGAGTCTTGTTCAACAAAACTTTCCTGAGTGTTCACTTAGTGGTCCAAGTTTGGTGCCATTCTTCCGTGTGTCATTCTTCTATTGTGCATATTATTATTAGTCATCATTATGAAACTTTACGCTATTGCTAAGAATGAAAAGCAAAATCTCCTCGATAACGTAAGTGGTCCATTCCAGGCATTTTCGGGAATTTACGCTGGGAATATAAAACAAAATTGTGTGTGTCTTTTTTGGTGTTGTAGGGAAATGATAGTAATGATATTTTATTATTTGTGTTTATTATTTTGTACGCCTAGAATGTATTATTATACAAGGAGATATACATACCTATATATATAATCTATTTGGACTTGAAACATCTTAGTTGCAAAATCTTAAAATCAATTTAGGATTTGGAATGGCGCAGACATTGGAATAAAGGAGGGAGTGTTTTTCTTTCATTAATTTTTGTTGTTGTAAAAGCGAGAATACAACATAGGAAAGGTGACATAGCGTCAATTTAAGATTGTTTGCGATGAATTTATTTTTAGTTAGAAATGTAATTTTTTTGTTTGTGGTTATCAATGAAATTTTGTTTGTGGTTATCAATGAAATTTTGTTTGTGGTTATCCATGAAATTTTGTTTGTGGTTATCCATGAAATTTTGTTTGTGGTTATCCATGAAATTTTGTTTGTGGTTATCCGTGAACTATTGTTTGATCCATGAAATTTTGTTTGTTTATCCGTGAAATTTTGTTTGTGGTTATCCATTTTTGTTTGTGTTTATCAATGAAATTTTGTTTGTGGTTATCCATGGCAATTTTTGTTTCATCAGTCATTTCCACATGAATCTGTACGATGAGAAACCAAAGGACATCGGACTGGTTAACTTACGCTACACAAGCAGTTTTTAGCAAGATTCACTCGATAACGTCACTGTGCATTCCAGTGAAATTTTCGGGTATATATTCCGACTCTCCTTTCTCAAAAGATAAACTTGTAATGTAAATATTAAGCCAATCATAATCAGCTCCTCAGCCGAAGTTCCAACAATTTATTACCGAAAGGAGTTCCGTTACGTAGTGCATAATTATCAAGGGACATAACTGAGATTTAAAACGGTTTTGGTTAGGTTTTTGTGGTGGGAAAGAAAAAAGCCTTCTTTTAGAAGTTGCTCTAAGTTGCCGCAGTTTTTCGGGACTGAAGGAGACGTGTTTCGGTCACTTCTGTCATTCTTGTTTCAGTGACATCCGGCAATCTTGTTTCAGTCATTTTCCACAAATCTGTACGATGAGAAACCAAAGGACATCGGACTGTTAACTTGCACACAAGCAGTTCAAATGTCACTGATAACGGTCAGTGCAGTGTGACATATCCGACTGACTGGAACAAACCTTTTCAATCAAGACTGACTTAACTTCCGTTTGCATCTCTCTCTCTCTCTCTCTCTCTCTCTCTCTCTCTCTCTCTCTCTCTCTCTCTCTCTCTCTCTCTCTCTCTCTCTCTCTCTCTCTCTCTCTCTCTCTCTTTCTTTCTCTCTCTCTCTCTATATATATATATATATATATATATATCCATCTTTTTCTCTCTCTCTCTCTCTCTCTCTCTCTCTCTCTCTCTCTCTCTCTCTCTCTCTCTCTCTCTCTCTCTCTCTCTCTCTCTCTCTCTCTCTCTCTCTCTCTCTCTCTCTCTCTCTCTCTCTCTCTTGAGATCATATTTCAATGTTCATTGCCAGACAATCTTCTCTCATCCCATAAATTCGTTATTAACCCCCCCTCCCCCCCCCCCCCCCCCGTGGGAATAGTTGAACAAGGCAGCTACACGTAGGTCCTACTTATTTCCTTTCATGGCTTCCATTGTTTAGCTCTCTCTGTTCTCCTTCATCATGAGACCGCCGTATATGGTTGACAGGGTAAAGTTCTATGGAACAAAACAAAACAAAAATCGCTGAGATCACTGTATAATATGGTAGAAGGGAAGTTTCAATGAAATTTACAAAAAAAACCCAAACTCCAACACATTAAAGAAACCAAACCCAGCACAACGACCAACTACACCTTCACGAGAAAGGGGCCTTTTGTGAAAGCTGAGAATTGGTTATTTGCTAGGTGATTTCATTTGATTTTATCGGCAACGAAGGTGATCTCAGATGGGTTTTTTAAAAACTAAATTATTGAAATATTTGTTGTTGCCCAGACTGCCATGTAAAGAGACAAGGGATCTTTACCGTGCACAGAGTTATGTGATCTACATGCACGGGGTCTCCTCTTCTACATGCACTGGGTCTCCTCTTCTACATGCACTGGGTCTCCTCTTCTACATGCACGGGGTCTCCTCTTCTACATGCACGGGGTCTCCTCTTCTACATGCACGGGGTCTCCTCTTCTACATGCACGGGGTCTCCTCTTCATCATGCACGGGGCCTCCTCTTCATCATGCACGGGTCTCCTCTTCTACATGCACGGGGTCTCCTCTTCATCATGCACGGGGTCTCCTCTTCATCATGCACGGGGTCTCCTCTTCATCATGCACGGGGTCTCCTCTTCTACATGCACGGGGTCTCCTCTTCATCATGCACGGGGTCTCCTCTTCATCATGCACGGGGTCTCTCTTCATCATGCACGGGGTCTCCTCTTCTACATGCACGGGGTCTCCTCTTCATCATGCACGGGGTCTCCTCTTCTACATGCACGGGGTCTCCTCTTCATCATGCACGGGTCTCCTCTTCTACATGCACGGGGTCTCCTCTTCTACATGCACGGGGTCTCCTCTTCATCATGCACGGGGCCTCCTCTTCATCATGCACGGGGTCTCCTCTTCTACATGCACGGGGTCTCCTCTTCTACATGCACGGGGTCTCCTCTTCATCATGCACGGGGTCTCCTCTTCTACATGCACTGGGTCTCCTCTTCTACATGCACTGGGTCTCCTCTTCTACATGCACGGGGTCTCCTCTTCTACATGCACGGGGTCTCCTCTTCTACATGCACGGGGTCTCCTCTTCATTGGCTGTCTATGTCGATTGCATTGTTGTATTGCATTGTATTTATACCCCCTGCTGTTCATTTGCACTGTTGCCTCTTGAAAGACGTCCGTGTTATTATAATGAATAAGAGCTTACTTTGGGTAAGATCGAGTTTACACACTGAAGAAGTTTGAGATGCCCAAAGTAAAATCGATTTCCTCTCATATCCATGTCGAGAAAAAGATTTACCCTTGAGGTGTCCAATCATACCAGACATAATACATTTAAAGACAATAGAATGCTTTATATGGTGGCGGTTTATAATTCTCATTGCATTCCGTCTCTAGACCTGAGATCACCGCCCCTGGTAGACATACATGTTCGTTTTGTTGGTAATTGGGGAGGAGTGCCACAGACGGGAACATTATTTAAACGTTAATCGATGGCGCGGGTACCTAACCTTGCCTCAGAGGAAAGGGGAGGGGGCGGGCGGGGCCAGATTGAGGTGGGAGGGGGTGTGCGACGGGTGGATGGGTAGATTGTTGCTGTTCCCAACTTGACTATGGTACGTGTGCTCCTTCCGGTGATTGCATTTAGTTTTGGATGTCTTTGTTTGTTATGTGGTTCTTTTCCGTTTTTGATTATAGACAGGATACGTTTTTGATTTGGTAATTAATTATGCTTTCGCTTTCATTCTGTGAGTGATTGGCGGGCACTCTCTGCTGGTAGGTTATACTTCTTTCCTTTCACTTTTTCACTCTCATTATTTCACTGTCATTTCTCTTTCATCTTGCTCTTTCCTCCTAATTAATTCTGAGATCACTGTATATGGTGGACGGGGTAAATTTCAATGAAACAAGCTGTCATTGTGTCTGCGTTCATGTCCGCGATATTTTTATAAAAAAGAAACGTATCGATTGGTTTTGTTTATATTTAACGTTCAAATTCAATTCACTGTTGAAAGGAAACTTTCAACAACAAAAATCAAAGATGTACCATGTCAAATTACTTCACTTTTGTCACTCCCGCCGCTTTATCCTTGTGTCACCCGAAAGACATAACGGCAACGGGCAGAGTTATCTGTTCTTGGATTCCCGTTACCAAGGGTCGTTCGCCACACCTGAGGAAATCCTTGGCTCGCGCTTCGCCGAGTTCCGTGCGAATTACTAGTCGAGTGCCTGTGTGTGTATGCGTGTGTGTGTGTATGATCGTCTCTCTTCGTACGGTGTGTGTTCTCGTGTGTCGCATGGCTTTGCTTTTGCTTCCCGTTACACAGTGTCACCCTGCCACCACTGACTGCCGCCTCTGCTTGTGACAGTACAGTGTGTTCTGGTCGGTTCTCTGTGCACGATGGCTTATGGATTTTCGTATGAATGAATGAAGGGAATGCCTTTAAAAACTTCTTTCGTAATTGTTGTAGGCCTTAAAAGTGGCGGTGAAATTTTCTTGTAACCTGGATATTTTCGTGTGATCGCCTAGCTTCTTGTGGTGTTAAAAATTAGATTAGAGATAGGTCTATCTAGCTGAAGAAGTGTAGATGGTCTGATTTCTGCAAGTGAATATCAGCACGGTGTACTCTGTGCGTGTGTGTAGATCTAGATCTAGATCTATGTGTTGTAATGATGATGTTGCTATAGTATAATGCTCTTTGCACTTGGATAATTTTGAGCGATGTTTCAAGGAAGCGGCACCCTGTCATTCGTACACAAGTTTGATCTTGCCGTTAATCTGACCGCCTCACTGTCGGACAGAAGGTATGCTTGCTGTCTTACCACTTTTAAATGTAAACGCCTGTGTTTAATTAAATGCAATAGAGCCTTAATTATGACATGAAGACATAGGTCTACGTTTTTGTTTTACTTTTCTAGTTCGCTTTTCATTTAGATTTAGATCATAATGGTAACATCGGAAGTGATTTCCATTTCCATTAATTGTATCGGAATGATTACCAAATATGTAAATCTAGGAAAAGGAACACTTAATTTACATCTAATAGAGAACTAGATCTCTTAATTTTATACTACATGTTGCTATATTTTATAATCTACATGTGTGTGTTGTTTCCTTAATCAGCGATGATTGTAATCATAAGAATTGAACACCAAACGATTAGGTAATGTGCATATATCTGTGTAGGCGGATGGTTGGCGGGGCTCCTGGTAGGGCCTACTTCTTTCCTTCCCTTTTTTTCACTTATCTTGCATATTGCTTTTTACTCTGAATTCACCTTGAGTGGAAGGCTTAAATTTCAAAGAAACAAACAAGCATCTGTGTAGTACGTCTACTGTTTTTTAAGAAAATTTTTTATATTGTTGGTATTATTATTATTATTATTATTATTATTATTATTATTATTATTATTATTGAGTCTTAGTGTTATAAGATTTATTTCACCGATTGGCCGAACCTTGTTAACACTACAACAACACGCTCTTGATAAGCTGCTAATAATCGGATTGAGAAATGCCAGGGCCAGTCGTCCATCAGTTAATTATTGCGTTGAACTGTTGTAGGTGTAAAATCCTTTTAATATTCAAACTATAGTAGTACTGTGTAGTTGTTGTTTCTTTCTTCCACACATCCTCAGAAAGGGAATAATTTTTGATTTTGTCAAAGGTAAAAAGTAGCGGAAGCAGGGCATATTTTCGGGTTTTTTAAAATGCCCTGTTTCCTGAACCCCTTGAGCTAGATTTTGATTTGATTTGATTTACCCCCATCCACAACTAAGGTGATCTCGGTTTGTTTTTTGTTTTTTTTGGGGGGTAGAATTTTTAATTTTTTTGCTGGGACTGCCCTGTGTAAACAGACAAGGAATCATTAACGACGTGCACAGAGTGTTGTGATCTGCACACGGGACATCCTTTTTATCGTCCGTCTCCGATGTGACTAGATGTCGATCCACCTACCTGGACTTGACCAGGGGGGGGGGGGGATTTCGCAAGAAAGAAATTGAGAATTTTTCAACTGTCGGCGGGGCGCGAATCCACTATCTTTTGATTGAGAGGCCGACACCTTGTCTCTGGACTACCGAATGTCCCCTTGAGCTAGAACTTGAAATTTGATATCAATGTTTTTGGAATCAATGTTTTTGGTATCAATGTTTTTGGAATCAATGCTTTTGGTATCAATGTTTTTCGTATCAATGTTCTTTAGAAAAGCAAGCTCTATTTATACATCAAAACAACTGCCATCCTATAGATGAAAAAAGAAATCGGTTTGGACTAAATTATAGAATAATTGGACTTTGGATAGTCTGTGGGTATGTTTCTTTCATTCCACGCAGTCAAATCTGCACAAGAAGCTTTTGTCGTGCGTGGCATCTAACTGACCTTTAAGTATTATTAATCGGGATATATATATATATATATATATATATATATATATATATATATATATATATATATATATATATATATATATATATATATATATATATATATATATATATATAGTTGTTTAAATGTTATTCACACGGGCAGCAGAATATTGCTGCTATCGCCCCCACCCTCCTCCCACTCTTCTTTCTCACTTCATTTCCCTTAAATGATATATAAAATATATAGTAGCTTAATTGAACCGATAACCGTAAATATGTAAAAGTAGCCGAAGCATTTGATCCCCTCCAATGCCACCTTCACCCTCCTCCAATGCCACCTTCGCCCTCCCTCCAATGCCACCTTCGCCCTCCCCTCCAATGCCACCTTCAATCTCCTCTCCAATGCCACTTTCACCCTCCCCTCCAATGCCACTTTCACCCTCCCCTCCAATGCCACTTTCACCCTCCCCCAATGCCACTTTCACCCTCCCCTCCAATGCCACTTTCGCCCTTCCCTCCAATGCCACCTTCGCCCTTCTCTCCAGTGCCACCTTCACCCTCCCCTCCAATGTCATTTTCACCCTCCCCTCCAATGCCACTTTCACCCTCCCCTCCAATGCCACCTTCGCCCTTCCCTCCAGTGCCACCTTCACCCTCCCCTCCAATGCCACCTTCACCCTTCCTCCAGTGCCACCTTAACCCTCCCCTCCAATGCCACCTTCATCCTCACCTCGAATGCCGCCTTCACCCCCCTCTCCTCCTCCGGCCTGCAGTGTCGTGAGAGACGGCTGTGGGCCGACAAGTAAACTTATTAGTTAGATAGATCTACCTGTCCTGAGCCATGCCATTGCCAGTGTCCATATTGACACGCCCTCTCGTCCGACTCGTTTCGTTTGATCCAATGAATCCTTCTGAGATAAGTTTTTGAAAGGCCATAGAGACAGTAAGAACGGATTAATGCCTTTTTGAGTATATATTTAAGTTTTTACATAATGTATATTTTTTTATATACATTGTAGTATATTATATTATAGGCGTTTTACTTGTAACTTATTTGTCATACATCTTACTATCATTGGCTGTCCATAACTTGTTCTTTTCTCCAGATAAGAACGTTTGACAGTCGGCTTTGTAAAATCGTTCAATTATTTAAACATTTTTATGGGTTGAAATGATATCTTTTTTTGTGTGAACATTCAGTATCATTGGAATGGTTTAAAAAAAGAAAGAAAGAAAGAAAGCAAAAAAAAAAAAGGTTGACAATAAGGAAACTATCTGCTTGTCCGTCTTGCCACTCGTTTATATACATGCGTTTACACGTCATACGTTGGCAGTTGGCTGGGCGCGACTAGTTTCCAAGAAGGCCCTACTTCTTTCCCTTCACTTTCACTCTTTCACATGCCTCTCACCCTACTGTCTCCTCTTAATTTGCCCTACGGTCAACGCTTATGATAGACGGGAGGGGAGGGGTAAATTGAAGTAAAACTAAAGCGAACAAAACGCATTATGATGGCGGACTGGATAAATTGCATTGAAACAAACTTAGTTAAAATTATCATGCATTATACGACCTCGTGTACTCATTTCTCTCTCTAGTTTATCGTAGAAATACCGCTCGCTCGATATATGCGTCAAAAGGGCAGGCTTTGTCAATATATCTCGTAAGTCAGTGAAAATCTCAGCGTGCACAAGAGACCCAAGAGGGGAGGCTCGTCCAGCGATAGGCCTTTATCTAGGAAATCTCAGTATAGGTAGTCCCAGGCCTTTATCTAGGAAATCTCAGTATAGGTAGTCCCAGGCCTTTATCTAGGAAATCTCAGTATAGGTAGTCCCAGGCCTTTATCTAGAAATCTCAGTATAGGTAGTCCCAGGCCTTTATCATATCTCATGAGTCCACTGTGTGTCGATCCCATTGTGGTGAGAGTGAGGAGCGATAACCTTGAACGCTTTCGTTGGCCGTGCTTCCTGAAAACCAGGCAACCGAATCATCATAAAGCCAACCGAAGCAGGCCAAAGATTAGTACGGTGTTTATCTTAGTATCGATCAATAATACACCTGATGGTTTTTAAGTTGGATGTCTTTGTTAACGACATGACGCGTGTGCTCACCACAGGCGATAATACTATTAAAAATGCTCAGGGGCGTCGTTCTGCCGTTCTGCTCACATCACAGATCAGTCTCGTTTACTTTAAGCTAGATTCTAAACGTGAGCGGTTGACAGTGGGTTGCTGGTAGGTTCTTTTTCTTTCCTTTCACTTATTACTTTTACATGGACTTCAACTTGCTGTTTTCTCTCTTCTTGGTCTTAATCCACCACCCCGAGATCACGACATGTGACTGTGGTGGACGGTGTGAATTCCACCGAGGAGGCAAACGAACGAGATACATTATAATAAATTCTACTTCTACTAAATCCACTTTTATTTTATCGTTGTAACGATGACCTTTCTCTCGACATATATAGTAATGGTGGTGTGGCGGCTGTACTGAATATAATACTAGTTTGTGGGTTTGAGCACTCTCACTTATGGGTAGGGAATGGATGCATGATGATGCAAGCATACCGACAATATTATTGTGGTCATAAAGAAACAGAGCATTGATATTATGCTCATTATTTTGTCTCCCACATTTGGCGAACGAGCCGTCATCTCAAAACTTGTATTGTTGTCATGCTAAGTCCTAAATCTGTTTCATCCAAGAAGCCTTCTTGTTTGAATTGGATGTTTGTTGACCCTATTTCTGGTCGCTCTTCCTACGGAAAGCCTTGTTTCCATTTCCATGCCGTCGTCAATATTGTGACTTGTTGCTAATAATGCTATCAAGTTGTTGGTGTAAGGTAAGGACATCCTGTCCTTTCTCTCTCTCTCTCACTCACACACACACACACACACACTCTCTCTCTCTCTCTCTCTCTCTCTCTCTCTCTCTCTCTCTCTCTCTCTCTCTCTCTCTCTCTCTCTCTCTCTCTCTCTCTCTCTGTGCCTGAGTTGTCGTTTTCCACTGCCTTCCTCCGGTTTTTGTAGTCAGAGCGTCCATGCAATAGTGCAGGTGTAGTTCACTGAATAGGGGAGGGGGGTGTCTAAAATAGTTGACTCTAGGTGGTCTTCGTCGACCTGTCGACTAGAAGGTCATGGGTTCGTGTCCGAAAGGTTGGAACAATTAGCTCGAGCTTTTTCTTTCGAGTAAAACCCCTCCCCTTAATTTTCTGATACAGGTAGGTGAATGGATACCTAGTCCCACCGTAGACAGACGATGAAATTAAGGAGGTCTCGTGTGCAGACGACTATACTCTGTGCACGTTAAATATCCCTTGGCTGTTTACAGGGTGGTCCAGACAAAATAAAAAATAAAAATCACTACAAAAAAACTCATGAGATTACCATAGTTTACCATAGTTGGTAAAAATCAAAACCATATTGAACGAGTTGGTCGTTTTTTGTTTGTCAAAGGCTCTGTTGCCAGGCCACCAAGAGTAATCATTTTTTGCTTGTAGGTTCTACATGATCCCAACATTGTTTTCATGTAAGGAATCGTTCCAACAGAAGTTATGCTTAATTGTTCAAAATTTAACTGTTTCCCCGTTTTTAAATATAATATTTATTCATCTCGGGTCGCCATTTTGATCAGGTTTTATAAGTAAAAACTTGCAACAGTACCTGCGTAACCTCAGTATCGAAATACTTACCCGATCTATCTTATAATCGTACTTGGTATCACCCGGGATGTAAAAAAGCTTGTTCATTATAATCTGGTGTTGCACGTTTTTCTATCTCTCGATTTACGAGAGACCAGCCTTGTCAGTCTGTCGGTCTCCTTGTTTCTGTCTAGGGTTTTTCTGTCTGCCTTTCTGTCTGTTTGTCTCTGTCTCTCTTTGTCTCTGTCTTTCTTTGTCGCTGTCTCTCTGTTTCCATATCTCTGTCTTTATTTGTCTCTGTCTGTCTGTTTGTCTGTCTGTCTGTCTGTCTGTCTCTCTCTCTCTCTCTCTCTCTCTCTCTCTCCCTTTTGTCTGTCTCTGTCTGTCTGTCTGTCTGTCTGTCTGTCTGTCTGTCTGTCTCTCTCTCTCTCTCTCTCTCTCTCTCTCTCCCTCTCTCTCTCTCCCTCCCTCTCTCTCCCTCCCTCTCTCCCTCTCTCCCTCCCTCCCTCTCTCCCTCTCTCCCTCTCCCTCTTCCCTCTCCCCCCCTCCTGTCATATGAATACATTTATTTTTATGTTGACGCGGCGCTTTTCCTATTCTCTCTACGAACGCCTTCGTCAAGATAATAATGTATACAAAACACTTTGTCTCATTTGAATAGGAGTTGTGTCAACAGGTTGTTTTGTCTTGTATGCTTATGTCGTGAGTGAACAATTATTATAAAGATAATGTTATTATATTCGTTATAAATTATATTATTATACTAGATCTAGATATATCTATATTCATTCAATCAGGCCTTGTCGTTTAAAGTTTAAAGGCGTGTCCCAACAAGTCTTCCTTCAGAAGCGCGGTCTTTGTACAAAAGGATCTCGTTTGCACGGCTTAGCTTCTGGATCGGCAGATTCACCGTTCCATTGTCTGTATCGTTGTCTCAGAAAACCCAATGAAGGAGAACGGTGCCCCTTTCTTGTCTTGTGCTCGGGTGTTCAATAGTAATGCAGTTTTCTTTGACTTCCACCATTTTGTTGGGTTTTTTTGTTATGTTTTTTTTAAGCGGCCACGTCTTTCCTAGCCGTTCCGTAGGTTTCGTTTCAGTTCCAGGCTTTCTGGGCCAGAAGGCGTAGATCTAGGTACCGCCGGTCTGTGCACGTTGTTGATACAGAAAAGTTTAGTGGTGCTTTGTGTTCAAGTTCAATTATATTATATTATTATTATATTATTATTATTATTATTATTATTATTATTATTATTATTATTATTATTAGTAGTAGTAGTAGTAGTAGTAGTAGTAGTAGTAGTCGTAGTAGTCGTAGTAGTAGTAGTAGTAGTAGTAGTAGT
>JAXRKP010000200.1:207500-210000 GCA_037039925.1 Doris montereyensis | reverse complement strand
TTTTTTTATACATGAAAACCACCATGAGATCACCGCATATGGTGGTTGTGTACATTTTAATGAAACAAACAAAACCCTTTTTCATCCGCCTGTCATCTTGCTGCTGCCTCTTTATTCGCCTTGAAATCTTATCTATTATTATACATTGTCATATTTCTTAGTTGGCCGTTCTTTGTTCGTCAAAGGCTCCGTTGCCAGGCCATTAAGAGAAGCCGTATTTTGCATGTATGTTCTAAATTAATGACTCCAACATCGTTTTGATTTGAGAAATTTTTCTATCAGAAGTGACGTTTAATTAATTAAAATATCATTGTTTTCCTGTAGTTTTTTTAAAGTAGAAATTTCATTCACGTTTGAGCCACCATTTTAAACACGTTTTATAATTGAAAAGTTGGAACTAGTAGTTCACGCCTACCCGTGTAACCTCTGTATGGACTACAGACTCGATCTATTGACAAGCGTTCTTGGTGTCGCCCGTGGTGTAACTACTGTAACTTTCTTGTCACCACAGACATATTATTATTATTATTATTATTATTATTATTATTATTATTATTATTATTATTATTATTATTATTATTATTATTATTATTATTATGATGATGGACAGGATGAATAATTCCAATGAAGCAAAGCAGGCCGGCTCTCAGACTTTGCACGACTGTTGCGGCGCCAATTAATTAGTTGCTCAGGTTAAATGGTTTTGATTTTGTCTTCTTCTGCTACTCCTAGACGACGCGTATTGATTTCGTTGTGTGAAGTCTTAGCGTTTGTGCCATGTGCGAGTACATTCCTTAGTGGTCCCCGTACATGGATGACTTTTTCTTCTTCTTCTTCTTTATTGTAATTGTAGTGTGTATTGGCGTGGGGTTCGTTTCGAGTTGGAGTTAGAAAAGCCAAGACACGCTATACCCGATGTCTTTAAGCATTTATTTGTGTGTTTTTTTTGTTTGTTTGTATCTTTGTTGTTCCGTTTAAAAAGCTTGTATTATTAGGATATTATGTATTTATATTATATTATTATTATTATTATTATTATTATTATTATTATTATTATTATTATTATTATTATTATTATTATTATTATTATTATTATTATTTTATTTTTTTTTATTATTATTATTATTATTTTTTATTATTATTATTATTATTATTATTATTATTATTATTATTATTATTATTATTATTATTATTATTATTATTATTATTATTATGGTTTATAGCTATTTGTTTCTTAATATTCTATTATTACATCTACCTGCTGTCTGATCATTAACTCCTCTTTTTTAAAATGCGGGCATTTTTACTGTTGTCGTATCAGTATCAGAATGATTTTGTTAAGTTTGTGAATGATTGTGCGTTTGGCGGGCGGCGGGCGTTACTGATAAGTCTTGCTTCTGTCCTTTCATTCATTCATATGATATCTTTCATCTTGCTATTTCCTCTTAATTCACCCTGAGGTCACCACAATTGGCAAACGGGATACATTGCAATCAAACCAAAGAAAACAAATCAGAATGAATAATGAATGAGAAAAAAACTCAAACGAGAAAGAGGAAAGAATGGCGACAAGGGGGGAGGGGAAGGGGAGTGGGCGGAGAGAGAGAGACGATGGGAGGAAAGGAAGAGGGAAAGACGCTTCTTACACTGCGGATAGTTTTACCCAAAAGCAATAACACAAAAGACAGGGAACTTAATTGCGTAGATGAAGAAGCAAAGTATTCACTTATTTCGACCCAGTCAATCCGGGTAATTACCGGTAATTCCCCCTCATCGCCGTATCGATTCCTTCTTCCATTCGTCATGCCCGAAAACGTTCACTGACTCGTCAATACAACGAAGCGGCGTCTGTCTCACTGTCTCAGTCTCAGTCTCGGCTTCAGTCTCAGTCTCAGTCTGTCTCAATCTGTCTCAGTTTCAGTCTCAGTCTCGGTCAGTCTCAGCCTGTCTGTCTGTCTCAGTCTCAGTCTCGGCTTCAGTCTCAAGTCTCAGTCTGTCTCAATCTGTCTCAGTTTCAGTCTCAGTCTCGGTCAGTCTCAGCCTGTCTGTCTGTCTCAGTCTCGGTCAGTCTCAGCCTGTCTGTCTGTCTAAGTCTGTCTCAGTTTCGGTCTTAGTCTCAGCCTTCAGAATCGCGGCGTCACGCCTCGGCGTGTCGATATTATCCTTGACGCATCGCTTACTATTATTATACTGTTATTTATTGTATTTGTAGTTCAGGGTTAACGGGTTTTATGCATCGGTTCTCTATTATTATAAAATATCGGTTGGCGTGCAACTGTAAATGTATATGTATATATTGTACTTAAGTACTTGAGTATCGGTTTTTGGCGTTGTTGGCGCGTTGTTGAGTTTCAATAAATAGCTTTTCGTGTTTGATTTATGCGGCATGCCAAGAATGCCTTCTTCCTCGACGTGGGTGGGCGGTAGACTTGGCGTCACTGGTAGATCCTTTCATTCTTTCTCTTATTTATCATCTCTCATGTGGGCGGTTGGCGGTCGC
>JAXRKP010000200.1:172500-200000 GCA_037039925.1 Doris montereyensis | reverse complement strand
TAATCCTGCGATCACCGTATATGGTGGACAGCGTACATTTCAATAAAACACAACAAAATCTCTTTCAAGGGGTAAAACACACAAAACTTCTTGATTATTGTATTCACATTCCGTCTTCATTGTTTTGTGTGGGCTGTTGGCGGGCGATGCTGGCAGGTCCTACTTCTTTCCTGTAATTCTTTCACTTATCTTTCATCTTGCTGTTTCCTCTTAATTCATCCGGAGACCACCGCATAAACAAATCATTCTTTTGCCTCACTTTTCTATCGATGATAATAAGTTTGAGCTTTATAAAAAGTTCGGTTCAAGGTATTTTCCTTTCTACTTACACATGTGTATTTTTCATTACAAAATTATATTTGTGAAAGATTTTGGTTGACCTTCAAAATAATATTGATAAGCAGTCCAAAGCCTTCCTACATACTAATCATATTCACTAGTGGAGTGGATGGTGTGTGTGTGTGGGTGGTGGTGCTGGTATGTCCTATTTATTTCCTTTATTTACCCTCAGAGCACCGCGTCTGGAGGACGGCATGCATTTCAATGAAACAGACTGAAAACTCATTGGTCGATTCTTAGCAAACTATTAATGTATTGCCCAGACCAATACAAACGTAATCAAGTCTGGGGATATGATTAAACACAACAAAGTGGCGTATTTCTATTTCTTTTGATTATTATAAAATGAAATAAACTCCGTTTATAGCGAGCTATTTTCCACTCTTTATTCACCTGAAATTGCCGCATATGATGGAAGTGTACATTTCAATCGAACCACTCCCCAAAAAAAAACAAAAAAACAACAAAACAACCCAACAAAAAACATATCATAGCCTGTTTAGCAGAAATTAACTGTATTGTTGTGGCCGAAATCGAATAATGATATATCCTTCTGATACATGTATTAACAAGTCTCGAATTTGATCTATTACAATATATTTATAACATATACTTGGTGTCAGTCTGTCAGTGTCAGGCAGCTGTGTCACACATGTAGTGTCTGGTATGGGAATTCACTGTTGTATCGATTCTTTTCGGACCTTCAAGTACATGTACTAGATGTACTTGTCGGCCATTCTCTTTGATTGGTGAATTGACACGACGTCATCGTAATACTTACTACGCGTATCGATATTCGCCCCAGTGTTTATATTATTATAATATAGTTGGTGGCACTGCGCCAAATGGCCACCTTTGCAGTTGGAATTGGTTGGAGTAGGCTCTAGACTCTCTAGTGCTGTGCCAGTGCCAGTGTCATTCATTTCACGGCCATTGTAGAGCTGTTCTTGTTTGGCGTTCCCCATTCCCCATCAACCAACCAGCTAACCAACCAACCAGCCAACCAACCAACCAACCAGTCTTGCTAATTTCTTCAATTAATGTGGCTGGTTGGGGGACGCTGTGTTGGCAGTGGTGGGTCTTACTTCTTTCTTTTGTACTCGTTCACAACTTTTCATCTTGCATGATATTTGTGGGTGATTGGCGGGCGTGGCTGTTGGTTCTTACTTCTTTCCTTTGTACTCGTTCACATTTTTGCCTTTCATCTTGTTGTTCCCTCTCAATTGATCTTCATATCACCGGGCAGTATGGTGGACGGGATACACTTCAATGTAACTTGACAAGCCTTTTGTCGTTTCGTCACGGGTGGTTGGCGGGCGTTGCTGGTAGGTCCTACGTCCTTCCTTTCCTTTCTCTCTCTCTCTCTCTCTCTCTTCTCTCTCTCTCTCTCTCTCTCTCTCTCTCTCTCTGTCTCTGTCTCTGTCTCTCTCTCTCTCTCTCTCTCTGTCTCTCTCTCTCTCTCTCTCTCTCTCTCTCTCTCTCTCTCTCTCTCTCTCTCTCTCTCTCTCTCACTTATCTTTCATCTTGCTTTCATCTTGTTTCCTCTTGATTCACTCTGAGATCACGGCGTACAGTGGACCGGGTGAATTTCAATGAATCAATCAATTCATCTGACATTTACCTGTCTGGTCTAGGTCTTCTCCTTTGAAGGCGGGTTGACGGGTGCTAAAGGTGGGTGGTCCTACTTTTTTCCTTTCATTCTTTAAAACTCGTGTACACGTCTTTCATCTCGCAGCTTCCTCTTAACTCTTACTCTTAGTCCACTCTCTGCCATCACCGCACACTGTGGTGGATAGGGTATAATATATTCCAGTGAAACTGAAACGGAACAAACTCATGTCCGGTCTTCTCAAACTACATTACGTGCATTTTATTGCTACATTATTTATTACCGAAGTCGCTATTTAGTCCTCTGAGTCGGTATCATTTATTGCCGAAGTCGCTATTGAATTGTTCTCTGAGTCGTATCATTTATTACTGAAGTCGCTATTGACTAGTTCTCTGAGTCGTTTGAACAAGTACCCCTTTGAAACTTGATATCAAAATCAAGAGGAGAACGTATAGTCAGATAAGATATTACTACGTCTCTAGTTCTATATTTACACTGACTTTTATTGTTATTTCACTTTGATATCGAATTTATTGAATAGGAGTGCGGGGACTGGCTAGTCCAGAGTCAAGGTGTCTCGGCCTCTCAACCAAAAAGGTAATTGGGTGCCAGCCCCGCCAACGGTTGAAACATTTTCTCGAGGTTTTTTTCGCGCAAAACTACTCCCCTGGTCCAGGTAGGTGGATCGACACCTAGTCCCACCGGGGGCGGACGATACAAAGGAGGTCCCCGTGTACAGATAACGACACTCTGTGCAGGTTAAAGATCCCTTGGCTGTTTACAGGGCAGTCCGGGCAAAATAAAATAAAAATCCTACCAAAAGCCCCGAGATCAGCTTCGTTGTGGATGTGGGTAAATCAAATCAAAGAGCAGGAGGCATTTTTTAAATGATGTCCCTAGTACTACACATGTACTTCATTTAATCCAAGAGTTGACCGATCTTGATGGCCGGGGTTTCCTGCTACATCAAGTGCCTGTCTACTACTGACTGTCTACCTGAGTCTGTCGCGCTCCACCTGCCCCTCCTCTGCCGAGCGTGCACTTTTGTTCTTCATAAGGACTTCAGAACACATAATATTGAGTTTTCTCATGGGTCGATTTCAGCAGGCAATTCCCTTTGTTAGCATGTCATATCCGGCGGGTTTCTTTAGCTTTCACTTCAACACGGCCATGCTACTCTCTCTCTCTCTCTCTCTCTCTCTCTCTCTCTCTCTCTCTCTCTCTCTCTCTCTCTCTCTCTCTCTCTCTCTCTCTCTCTCTCTCTCTCTCTCTCCTCCCTCTCTCTCTCTCTCTCTCTCTCTCTTACTCTCTCTCTCTCTCTCTCTCTCTATCTTTCTCCCTCCCTTTCTCTCCTCTCTCCCTCCCTCCCTCCCTTTCCTCCCTCCCTTCCTCCCTTCCTCCCTCTCTCTCCCTCCCTCTTTCTCTCTCTCTTTCTCTTTCTCTCTATCTCTCTCCCTCTCTCTCTCCCTCTCCCTCTCTCCCTCTCCCTCTCCCTCCTCTACTCTCCTCTCCCTCCTTCCCTCTCCCTCTCTCTACCCTTCTTTTTCTCCCTCTCTCTCTTCTCTCTCTCTATTCTCTCTCTCTCTATTCTCTCTCTCTTCTCTCTCTCTCACTCTCTCTCTCTCTCTCTCTCTCTCCCTCTCTCTCTCCCCTCTCTCTCCCCTTCTCTCTCGCTCTCTCTCTATATATCTATTTCTCCCCTCACTCTCTCTTTCCCTCTCCCCTCTCTTTCCCCCACTCTCTCTCCCTCTCTCTCTCCCCCCTCTCTCTCTCTCTCTTTCTCTCTCTCTCCCCCTCCCTCCCTATCCTTCTCTCTCTCTCTCTCTCTCTCTCTCTCTCTCTCTCTCTCTCTCTCTCTCTCTCTCTCTCTCTCTCTCTCTCTCTCTCTCTCTCTCTCTCTCTCTAATGTCATACATAGAAGGCGATGTACGTTAGCAATTGCTACTGGTAGGTCCTGCTGCTTTCGCACGGTTTTCATATTTATGCTTCCTTTTAACACAGCGGATGGTTGGCAGAGGCTTCTGGTAGATCCTGCTTCTTTCCTTTCATTTGTTTTTTCACTTATCTATTTTATTGCTGTTTCTCTTAATTCACCCTGAGATCACCACAATGGTGGGCGGGAAATTTCAATTAAACAAACAAATCCATGTCCATTCCTTTGTATTTTGTCTCGTTTTGTGTTCCTATAGTTTAAAAAAAAAATCATTTAATGAATGTCACTATCCTTTGAATTATATAGGAGGGCGATCTTTCTCGGGCTATCGTTAAGTTCTCGTCCCATCTTATCTTGTCTTTCACCCCTGTTGCTGTACCACCTGTAGATTTACTCTGAGATAACCGCATATTATAGTGATTTCCAATGAAACGAAATCAATCATGAATCAATCAATCAATCGGTCAGCCGCCCTGGGGGCCCCCTCCCCTCGTGAGCACCGTCACGTGGCTCAAATGATGGAAATAGAGGCAAGCAATCACGAATGAGTTCTCTCCCCTTTATGTTGCCCACCACGATCACTGCCAGTGTCACCACTGCCGCCAGAAATCAGGTGCGGAATGCCGCGATGGATTATTGACGTGGCTGCTGCCGCTGATGTTGCGCTCCTTTGTCTATGACTTTGATCAATACGACATGCTGCACGAGTGTATGCTATGGAAATACCAACGTGAGCAGACGTGTGTGTGTGTGTGTGTGTATGTGTATATGCGTGTGTGTGTGTTGTCTTGTCTTCCCGCCAACCAAGCTCTTCTTCCGTATCTATGCTTGGTAATTATTAATACCTGTATACTGTACAGTATCCGTGCTTTATGCGGGGAGTTGGCGGCCGCTAATGGTAGGTCCTATTTCTTTCCTTTCACTCTTTCGTCCATATCTTATCTCGGTTGTTCCACTCCTTCACTTTCACCTCTCTTTCATCTTGCTGTTTCCTCTTAATTCGCTATGGGATCATTGCATATTAATAATATTATGGTAGTAGACGGGAGTAAATTTCATTTTAACAAGTTGTAACAGATAACGCTCCTTTCCTTTGCTAATTTGTTTGGTTCCCTTTCACTCCCCAACTCCATCTCTTGCCTTTCTTTTTTTGGCTATTTGGCGGGCGGTCGGCGGGCGCTGCTGGTAGTAGTGGTTGGTCTTACTTTTTCTTTTCCTTCTTTTTTCCACTTATCTTTCATCTTGCTGTATCCTCTTAATTATTTCACCCTGAGATCACCACAATGGTGGATGAGGTAAATTTTTAAAAGCAAGCAAATTTGGCTGTTTCCTCTGAATTCACAATGGGATCACCGCAATGGTGGATGGCGTAAATTTTAAAGAAGCAAACAAATCTGGCTGTTTCCTCTGAATTCACCATGGGATCACCGCAATGGTGGATGGCGTAAATTTTAAAGAAGCAAACAAATCTGGCTGTTTCCTCTGAATTCACCATGGGATCACCGCAATGGTGGACGGGGTTAATTTCAATGAATGAAACGAACAAGCTACTGGAATAACCTATGGGGTTCTAACATCCTTTTAATCATCACGTCCATTACTATTACTTGTTCTTTTCTATTTTTATTGTATTGTAAGCCATTTAAACTTGCTCTCCCTCTCTCCCCCCTCTCTTTCTCTCTTTCTCTATGTCTCTCTGTGACTCTCACCCCCTCCCTCCTTATTCTCTCTCACTCTCCTTCTCTCTTCCACTTTTTCTCTATACTCTCCTTCTCGGTACTCTCTCTTTCTCTCCCTCTTCTCTCCCTCTCTCTCTCTCTTCTCTCTCTTCTCCTCTCTCTCTCTCTCTCTCTCTCTCTCTCTCTCTCTCTCTCTCTCTCTCTCTCTCTCTCTCTCTCTCTCTCTCTCTCTCTCTCTCTCTCTCTCACACACACACACTCACTCACTCATCTCTCTCTTTCTCGCTCCTTTGCCCTTCCCTCTTTCTCTTCCTCCCCTACCCATCCCCTCTCTCCCTCCCCTTCCTCCCCATTCCCCGCACTTCCTCTTCTCCCCTCTCGTCTCCTCACGGTATTGCGTTAGGACATTCCACTTCCAGACAGACATGTGTGTGTGTTTATATATTTATATTTAAAGGTGAGTCTGAGACTGAGTATTAGTGCGATGAGCAGACGAGTCGTGAAAAGGAAAAATACCGTGATGAGTCATGTCTGTCGAAATATCAGATAGTATAGCGTATTTATTGATCTCGAAACACGGGGGGGGGGGGGGGGGGGGACTCTGACTATCAATAGGCAAGGTGTCGGCCTTGCAACTAGAAGGTCGTGGGTTCAAGCCTAGGCAGGTTGAACATTTTTTCTCGAGCCTTTTTCGAGTAAACCCTTCTCGGTCCAGGTAGATGGGTCGGCACCTAGTCCCATCGGAGACGGGCGATGAAAAGGAGGTTCCGAGTGCAGATCACAACACTTTGAGCGCGTTAAAGATCTCCTTGGCTGAATTTACAGGGCAGTCTGGGCAAAATTAATAATCCTGCAAAACCCCACGAGATCACCGTAGTAGTAGTGATGGATGTGGGTAAATTCAAAATTGAAATAAAATAAAATCTCGAAACAGTACCCCGAAGTGGTGTGGTAAACTCAGCTAGGTGAAGTCAAAGTCAAAGTGAAAGTGAAAGTGAAAATGAAAGTCGTTTTCCACTAGCAGGGTGTGGGCGGTGGGGGTCGGGGTCTACTGGTAGGTCACTTTTTCACTCTTCCGTCGGCTTCCTGTTTCCTTTAAATTAACTCCGATATCCCCCCCCCACCTCTTCCTCCTCTTCCTCCCCTAACAAGAACAAACCAACCTGTCAACCCGGCCCTCCAAAAAAAAAATCAACAACATACAAACAAACATAACAACAGCAACAACCCGCTGTCAAGGTAGATCATCGTAGTGGGATGTCGCATACTTATCACTAGGAGGTTTGTGAAGTTAGTTGATAAGCTAACGCCAGGATTATTATCTGGGTCTATCCGGCGATGTGTGTGTGTGTCATTGTTTTTTTCTCTCTAGATGTACCAACGACAAACTATGCTATGGAACCTGCCTATCTCTTTCTCCTATGTATGTGTGTACGTACAGTGTATTTATGTATGTATGTTATGTATGTATGTATGTATGTGTATGATGTATGGGTATGCAAGTGTGTATGTATGTATGTATGTATGTTTATATGTATGTTTGTATGCAATGTATGTATGTATGTATGTATGTATGTATGTATGTATGTTTATATGTATGTTTGTATGTATGTATGTATGTATGTATGTATGTATGTATGTATGTATGTTTATATGTATGTATGTATGTATGTATGTATGTTATGCAAGTATGTATGTATGTATGTATGTAGGTATGCAAGTGTGTATGTATGTATGTATGTATGTATGTATGTATGTATGTATGTATGTATGTATGTATGTTTATGTATGTATGTATGTATGTATGTATGTATGTGTGTATGTATTTATGTTTGTATGTGTGTGTATGTATGTATTTATGTATGTATGTATGTATGTATGTATGTATGTATGTATTTATGTATGTATGTATTTAGTGTATGTATGTATGTATATGTATGTATGTATGTATGTATTTATGTATGTATGCAAGTGTATGTATATATGTATGTATGTATGTATGTATGTATGTATGTATGTATGTATGTATGTATGTATGTATGTAGGTATGCAAGTATGTATGTATGTATGCAAGTGTGTATGTATGTATGTATGTATGTATGTATGTATGTATGTATGTATGTATGTATGTATGTATGTATGTATGTATGTATGTATGTATGCATGTATGTATGCATGTATGTTTGTATGTATGTATGTATGTATGTATGTATATATGTATGTATGTGTGTATGTTTGTATGGATGTATGTATGTATGTATGTATGTATGTGTGTATGTATGTATGTATGTATGTATGTATGTGCGCATGGATGGATGCACATGTGTGTAGTTACCTAGTTAGCTGTAAATATCCACGTGTCTTGATATCATTCATATGTTCATCTACCCACTCACCAATCCACCTGCCGTCTATTCACAAAGTCAATTTACATTTTTATATGTTTTTAGTTTATAAATCTACCGTCTGGCTTTGTTCATGTCTCCCTGGCCTTTGTCTCTCTTTGTCTGACTGCCTGCGTTTATCTACTTTTTTTTCTATCTGTCTGTGCGCCTGCACAATATAAGATAATAAACAAAAAACCACTTATAGTTATAGCAGAGTGTGCTGTGTCTACTGTTATCACAACTCTCCCTACAGTCTTTCTGCCGCTTCATGAAGACTGATCATTGCCATGGTAACAAGAGCCAATAATTATCTACCATAATCATAATGTCATTATGGCTTCCTTATGGCCGTGTCGTGTCAATGGCTTCATATTACATGCATTGTAATCACCAAGGCCTTCCATCTTTCCCCAAGGTGGGTGGTGGTTGTCGGGTACTGCTGGTAGGTCATACTTTTTCTTTTTTTTTTCTCTTCTTTTTTTTTCACTCTTTCAACTTATCTTTCATCTTGCTGTTTCTCTTAATTCACACTGACACCGGCGGTTGGCGGGCGCTGCTGGTAAGCCATCATATTTCTTTCCTTTCCTTCTTTCATTAATTTTTCCTCTTGCTGTTTCCTCTTAATTCACCCTGAGATCACTACAATGGTGGACGGGGGTAAATTTCAACGAAACAGTCATCCTGAGATCTCATGTATGATGGGCCAGGCAAATTTGATTTAAGATTCTAGGAAAAAAAATCCCTAAGTGGGGGGAGGGGGAGGGGGATTAGCGGCACCTGTTGGTACGTCTTGCTTCTTTCCTTTTCCTCTTTCTTTCACTTATCATCCATCTTGCTGTTTCATGTTAATTCACCCTGAGATCACCATGTATGATGGGCCAGGCAAATTTGATTAAAAAAAATAATAATCCCTAAGTGGGTGGAGGGGAGGGGGGGATTAGCGGGACATGTTGGTACGTCTTGCTTCTTTCCTTTTCCTCTTTCTTTCACTTGTCATCCATCTTGCTGTTTCATGTTAATTCACCCTGAGATCACAGCATAATATTATGTCGGACAGTAGTAAATTTCAATAAAAACAAAATCTCACCCCCTCACACTCCTAACAACTCCCATCTCCACTTACTTTTCTCTCCGGGCGGTCGACGGATGACGTAGGTGATGGATTCTGATTTTTGTTTCCGTTCATTCACACTTTTTCACGATTTGTCCTCTTGCTGTTCCCTCTTCTTGTCGGCGGTTGGCGGGTGCTGCCTGTTACTGATAGGTTCTACTTCTTTCCTCGCTTTAACTTCTCTTTCCTCTTGATGTTTCCTCTTGATTCAACCTGAGGTCATCGCATACGCTGGACAGGGTAAATGAATATTGTCAATTAAACAACCCCTCTTCTTAATAAGTCTCCCTGAGACTACCGCATATTAATTGGGAACGGGGGTTAATTACAATGAAACAACCGAACAAAAGTTACTTTTTGGTTGTTTTTTGTTGCTATTGCGAGCGTGGGCGGTGGCGGGCCCTACTGATAAGCTGTTCTCCTGTCCTTTCATCTTGCTGTTTCCTCTTAATTCATCCTGAGATCACGCAAATGGTGGACGGTGTGAATTTCTATTAAACCATAAACAAAAACTAGCGTTTACACTTGCCTTTCGTAATGCTGTTTCCTTTGAATTCACCCTGAGCTCACCGTGTACAGTGGACAGGGCAAGATTCAATGAGACATAGTTTTCTCTAAATTCATCCTGAGATCCCCGCATACTGAGTAAATAGAAGAACCCCCCCCCCCCCCCATTCCCAACCCAAACCCAAATCAAACCGAATTGTCATATTGCCAGTGTATTGTAGGCCATTTATACTTGTGCTCTCTCTCTCTCTCTCTCTCTCTCTCTCTCTCTCTCTCTCTCTCTCTCTCTCTCTCTCTCTCTCTCTCTCTCTCTCTCTCTCTCTCTCTCTCTCTCTCTCTCTCTCTCTCTCTCTCTCCCTCTCTCTCTCTCTCTCTCTCTCTCTCTCTCTCTCTCTCTCTCTCTCTCTCTCTCCCTCTCTCTCTCCCTCTCTCTCCCCCTCTCCTCTCTCCTCTCTCTCCCCCCCCTTTCTCTCTCCTCTCCCTCTTCTTCTCTCTTCCACTTCTTCTCTCTTCCACTTCTTCTCTATAATCTCCTTCTCTGTACTCTCTCTTTCTCCACACAAAAGAGCGTTGGCAACCTGGGTGGGTGGGGTGGTGACTTCCACTGACACGGAAACGCCCAAGAAGGACAGTTTCAACATACAATGTGCTATACCCGACTGTGTGTGTAAAATTTGTATACAAAATGAACAAAGCTGACCTACTGTGCCTTAGTACTGAGAACCTTTACAAATGTCAGAAGCTCTAGTTTTTTTTTTTTTTCATCTTTTTCTCTTGTCACGGCCGCCCAAAAATGTGTATCTTCAGGGTCAAACTGACATTTTCCGCACATAGGCCTTTTTGTGAGTTAAACTCAAGAGTACTTCTTCTTCCAATAGAGAGATAACAGTATTGGATAAGGGATGATGAATGATCATTTTAATGTGTGTTTGTGTGTGTTTGTATTTATATGTGCGTTTTTGTATGGATGTGTGTTGTGTGTGTTTGTGTATGTGAGCTCTGTTGGTGTGTGTTTGTATGAGTGTGAGCATTGCTTGAAGTGTTTTTGACAAGAGCCTTGAGAAATGGGTCCTTTTCTTTGCAAGCCCTATCATTATCATTACAACGGAAGAGATTGGGGCTCATGGCAGGGGCTTTATCAATTTTATAATTGCATAGTGTATGCCATTTGTGAACAGTGTTCATTTTGTACGTCAGGGTCTCTTTTCATTAATGTGTACCTGTGTAGATGTAATAAGGTTGATTTGGATATAACCCTATAATAACCTGTCATTTAGTTGTTTTGTTGCAAAGTTTTGGTATATATTTTATATTTTTTAGTACATGTACTAGTACCAGGCAAATTATATATCTTACTTCTGAGTTGGTGGTTATTTGTCAGTCAAAAGTTCTGTTGCCAGGCCACTAAGAGTAACCATATTTTGCACATAGCTTTCAATGATCCCAAGGTAGCTTTTCATGATCTCAAGATGTTTTCATTCCAGGAATTCTTCTACCAGAAGTGACCTGTGATGTTTATTTTTTTGCAGATTTCATCTTTCCATGTCTTTTCCTTTGAATCACTTTTTCATTTACAAGTTGTTTTTACCTTCATCTAAGACTCTTTGACTGTCAAGAAGTTGTAGACTTTTCCAATAAGATCTCTTTAGCTGTTGTTTGCATTTTGTTGTTGTTGTTGTTATTGTTGTTGTTGTAGTTTTCTTTTTTATTCTTTTCCTTTCTTGATTGATTTATGACAGAAAACATCCACTTAAACTGAAAGCACTACATATTGTGTATATTGTAGGGACAACGGAATGTCCTTTGAATCACCACACATGTCTGTTGTGTATCTTCATTTTTATGAGCAGTTTGGTGTGTACTGCTGATGGGTCGTACTTCTTTCCTTTCACTCTTTCACTTATCTTTCCTCTTGCTGTTTCCATTGAATTCACCCTGAGATCACTGCATAATATGGTGGACGGAGTGAATTTCAGTTAAGCAAAAGTATATCTTCATTTGAGTTATCCGTGTAAACTTTACATCTGTAAACTTGGTTAGTCAATATTTTGCTCTCAAGTACATTTATGGTTATTGAATGTTTCTCTGTCAAATTTTCACAAATGAAAGCCCACCAAGGTTACATGCTTTTTTTTTTTGTTTTTTTGTAAGCCTTGCCTTACGTAATGTCTTCAACTGTGGTTTTCCCTTCATGTCTTCTTACAGCTGGACACATTGAGGGGCCAGTATGAAAGCAAGTTGTCCTCATTGCAAGGCCATTTGGAGAAAAGAGAGAGCAAAGCAAAAAAGCAATGGAACAGTTACAAGAAGAATATCAGAAGGTAACTGTGCTTTGTTTTGTTTTTGTTTGATTGATCATCTACATCGACCAAATGCAGTGGTCTCACTTTTTTTTGGAAGGACACCGTATTTTTGTCATATTTGCCTGTGTGGGAGTCTTTAATGTATGCACTATGCTAGCCATATGTATGAACACAATGCTTCTAAAATTAAAAAAAAAACAATCAAACAAACAAACATCTGAAGTGCAAAATGCTGTAACAGCCGAAAGAATGACAAAAAGAACATTCCTTCTCCTCCCCCATCAGTTCCCCCAAACACCAACAAATGTTAAACATCTCACTTGCACTGCAAGTACAGCACAACATAAACAATAAACATCATTGCTTAACCGACACCTGTGTAATCTAAATTGCCAAAGTTTGAACCCAAGACACCCACCCCACCCCCAACAATAAAGTGGCATTGCCACACTGTAATTGCCAAAGTTTGAACAACACTAGTTCCGCACTTTTGTGTGTTTTTGTTTGATGTGTTTTTTTGTAAGCAAGACACATGATTGTTTATTATCCCAATGCCAGGTGTTGTCAGACTTCAGGCAGCAGCTGGACACAGAGAAGCAGCCTGTGTTTGATGACCTCATCGGCCAGCTGACCAAGGTCCACTGTGGGGAGATCCAGGAATTGGAAGCCAAGCATGAGGTGAGCAGCAAGTTTCACTTTAAAAAAAAAAAAAAAGAAGTCTACTCATTGATGCTAGCCTACAGTTGATTAAACACTACAAACAAAGACAAGTTCAAACTTGTTTGGTCCTAGTTTTGAGTTTTCAACAGGGTTGAGAGAGAAATGGCGGAACATTTTCCCTAAGTCAACATGTTCAGGTGCTACTCAACGAAAATATTCATGTCGACAAGATAAATTTCCTAGTGGTTTTGACTGTGCCCATGTCCACCTTTAATATATTCTGTACTTGTTCTAATGGCTTGTAGAATTTATGTGGGTCTGGTTTAAATGCTTATTGTGATTACATGACCAACCTTTCTTCCATTATAGTATGAAGCATGACAGTTTGATGTGGGCATCTTGAATGATGTAACATAATAAGCTAATAATAAGTAAAGAAAATCCCATACTCTTTGTTGACTGTAGGGTATTTGGTGGTAAGAGTCATGATTTTTCTAGACCTACGGCTTAATGTGACTGTTTGCTATTATTGCACTCACACTGTCTTTACTTTAGTCAAATCTGATTGGATTTAAGTGAAGGAAAGGACAATGAATAATATTAAATTACAAATAGTTGGAAGACAGTAAGTTTGTCAATGTAACCACATGGATATCATTCATTAAACGCGTTTTAAGAAATATTTTGCTATATTTTATTTTTTTTTTTTTTAGCAGCGTGATGTGGCTGTGGAGGTCACAGCGTGGAGGGTTACCTTGGAGCAAGTCTATAGAAGCAAGAATGTTCTGGAAGTGTCAGAAGCTGAAACCAGGTGTAAAAAAAGCAGCTTCAAGAGGAAAGCGAACGACAGGAGAAGGACAACAAGAATGCTGTAGCAAGTGATGGAGAAAGTAAGCATGGTTTCTCATCTTTAGATCAATTCATTCATCCTTACTTAAACATATTTTTTTCCCAACACCTATCGTGAGCTCAATGCCATTTGGTTCTGTTTCCAGTTTTACTGTTTTTTTTAATGAATATTGTTACTTTGTGTTAGAGTGATTAAAAAATCTTTTTTGTAATGATTATATAGAACTTAATAATGTCCCTTGATTTGCAGTATTGGAAATGCATTTTGTTCCATGTCCGTATATTTTGCAAAGAAATCAAAGCATCTGTAAAATAGGAGATAGCACAAGATGGCGCTGAGCCTGCACTATATCATTCTTTACCTAGTCATGTTCAACACGTCGGCCAGTGTGTATAGATAAAATTTAATGGCTTAGTTGTTCATATTATCATTTCTGAAAGTTATCTTCAATGTAAGTTTATCTAGTATTCAGGAAGTAGAAATGTATTTTCATGTCTGATGCAAAAAGATTCTCCTTTTTTTTTTTTATTGTGAAAGAAAGTTTTCCTGGTAGTTTTATTGTTGTTATTTTCTATTTTCAAAGAAACAGAAATCTTATTTGACACAAGCGTCCTGTTCAAATCATTTTTGTTTCACTTCGATCTCTTCCTAGAAAAATATGAATCAGCACTCACAGAACAGTATATGAGCCTTATACAGGTAACGTTGGACTCATTTCCCCGATACGATATTTTTTGTGTGTATGGTTTTGTTGTTTTGTTTTGTTTTTTTGTTTTTTTGACACCCTACATAATAAAAGGGTTTGTTCTCCCATTCAGCTCAAAATAAATCTTAACATTTATCATTAAATATATATATATATATTTTGTTTGTTTGTACGTGCCTATAATACCCTTTTATCTTCATTCCATCAGTATAAGTACATGCAAGGCGGTGTTTCCCGTTTTCCTTGACAGATTTTCTTTCTTCTATAAACCCTTTCCACTTAAAAAAAATAAAAATTTGATCTTGTCACCAGAAAATCAGCAAGGCCTTAGAAGAAAAAGTTCTCCATGGGATAGAAGACGGGTCATCTGGCCAAGGCAGTGACGCACAGTCTGGACATCAAGTGCCTTTACATGCAGGTATGCACTTCTCGTGTCTATTTTCCAGTGTGAATCTCTGGTTTGAAAGTGTAAATTCAGATTTGAAAACGTAAGCATGGCGGTAATATGTTTAAATTCAATTCAATTTTCAATTCAATTGTCTTTTACTCGTCCGTAAAAAAGGAAAGTATATGTCTTAATCATATTTTTCATTAGAAATATAAGAATACTTCAATATATTTAAATTAAAAACAAATTTATCAATTATTCTTTCCCTTCATTTTTTTATATGACATTGCTATGATATTGCACTTAGAGATTTTCTTTCAACTTATCCCAGTTTTATCCGTTGGTTAGCTCTTTTAAGTTAATTATTCCTTTGGTTAAGGCACATTGCTGAATATTTGAATGCTTTTCATGTGAGTCCTTTGGAAGGAAAATATTTTAACATTCTACTCCAGTGATAAGGATAACTTTAGCTGCTCACCATGGATGGTAAATTCTGTTCTTTTTTTCTTTTTACTATGTCGGCATCAGACAAATTGCAAAGAGTTATCTCTGTGGTTCTTTAACTTTTACAGACCTTCAAAACCTTTTGCTTGACCAGCAGCAAGAAATAATATCACTGCGCAGCCAGTTGCTGGGAGAGTATGAGTCGGTGCTGAAATCCCGTGCCGAAGATGTCGCTGATCAAACGCAGGAGGTGACTGGCTTGGAGGAGCAGATGAAACAGCTGCAGAGGCAGTACGATGAGCAGGTGGCAGCCTTTCAACACCAACTTCAGAAACGGGATGGTAAGTTTCATCTTTGTGTGATGCGAGGAAACGCTTGTAATGGTGATTTCGTGGGCGGTTGACGATGCTGGTAGGTGCTACTTCTTTCCTTTCCTTCTTTCACTTTTCTTTCATCTTGCTTTTTCCTCTTAATTCACCATGAGATCACTGCAATGATGGATGGGGTAAATTTCAAGGAAACTAGTATATGTAGAATTTTGAAAAACGATTTAAATTGTTATGCAATTGTATGACAGTGTGAGGATTTATTGTTCAAGACTGAAAGTAAATTGAAAACGATTGTTTTGAAATAGTGGATTGAGTTATTGCAACGAAATATGAACAGTGGGGTAAGTGGGGAAAGGGAGGATTTGTTCATACATCCTTGTATGGTCTTTTTTAAAGCATCATAACTGATTAGCTGTCATGACTTTTTCCTCCTTGGGAGTTGAGAAGTCTTTCTGGTGTATTCCATGATCGTGAAGTTAAATATTCTTTTTTTGTTTTCAGAAGAGCGACAGAAATTATCTGCAGAGGAGAGAAACAAGCTGGAGGAAGAACAAGAACAACTAAAGTCACATTATGAGAAACGATTGGAGGACATGGAAACAGCGTTTGAAAGAGAGATCAACAATATAAAGGAAAAATATGATGAGCAGATTTCAGGACTCATTCATGCAAGGCTCAATCCTTCATTCAATGAACAAGATACCACAGAAAACACACTCATCACCGCCCCAACGGACTCCAGCAGCGTTGAGGCAGAAATTTCGGCCAAGCTTAAGCATCTAGAAGGGTTGCTTGCGGAGCGTGATGTGGAAGTGAAAGATTTGAAGAATCGATTACAGATGAATGAATCGCTGGATTCCGAATTAACAAACTTTAAAGGCAGGGTTGAAGAACTGGAGAAGGAAGTCTCCAATGCTTTGTGCCAATGTTCAAAACTTCAGGACTTGGTTCAAGAGAAAGACTCTGTCATTCAGAATCTCGAACGTGAGAAGAGTGAGAGTGAGAAGTTGTATCGCGATTTACTGGAGAAGGAGTCTCCTCGTTCCAAAGGCTCGGCAGCTAAAGACAATTTCAGTGGCAGCAGTGTGGATGATTCGTTCTGTTCTGCGCGAGAGGATACCCAGGATACTCCGCGTAGCTTCGGGGTTCCGATCTGGTCGGGTCAGATGTGACCGAATTCATGTCAGTTGAGAAAAGTGCTTCTGAACTCAGAGGACAGTTGTGCAAGGAGGACGTACAGGATGATGATAACGACACCATTCCATTTGCCAACGACTCCACTGAGTATAATGAAAGTAACGTCAAAGGAATAACAGTAATTTCAACAATAACAACAGCAGTGGCTCTTCATTAGAAACGTCCTTATTTGAATTGAAATCCAAAGTGGAGGCATTAAGTACTGAGTTGAAGGAAGCCAAGGAAAAGGAAGCGACCTTGATGTCGCAAATAGAAGAGACAGACACAAACATGAGGACATGATGGAGGTAAGTTTGAGTCTGGTCGTTTAGGAGCTTTAGGGTGGCTAACGTGTCAAAGTTCTTTATTTGTTGTTTTGTGTGTGATGAATTCAGAAGTTTCTACAAAGCCGGCCAGTGGTCACAAATGCTTTTACTTATGACCATTAAGTTTTGTCATATGACTGTGTTTTGCTCCATGGGTGGTTGGTGGGTGCTACTGTGAGGTCATACTTCTTTACTTTCACTCATTCACTTACCTTGCTTCTATCTTGCTCTTTCCTCTTAATTCATCCTGAGATAACTTCTTGACAAGTTTTTTTGTGTGAAATTTAGGTTAAGCTTCCTGATGAAAACGTAGAAATGCATATCTATTAAAACAATATGATTATTAAATTTGTCACAGTCAGGTAAAATGATTCAAATGTGAAAATGAACTGTATGCTGTAATTGTGATTACGCACCATCACGCATAAAAAAGGAGAAGAAATTTTGTATTCTTATAAACATTCACATATATTATGACATTGGTCATATTAAGAACCATCCTTAAAAAAAATAGTTAAAAAAAACTGCCTGTGAAAAATACAAATACCCAATATGCTAAAATAAGAAAAGAAATGAGGGATGTTATTAATGATTTATTTAGAAATAGTCCTGTGAAACAGTCTGGTCAACAATTTCATGTGAGAAAATGAGTCACTAGTTTAAATTTGAGTGGGCCAGGTGGAAGAAGAAGAAGAAGAAAAAGGTGCATAGTGGATGTTTATTTTGTTGCAAACTGCATAGTTTCGCAGTATTTAAAGAAGATTGAGTTAAATGTTTCATAATTTCCACCCCTTCCCTACCAGTCCCTAAACCTCTCTCACCCACCCACCCTGAGTTTTTATTGAAGTCATAAATTACTTGAAAGTGAAAAATTGTTTTCCCTCTCTTTTCATTTAGACCCTCAAACATGAACTGGAACATGAGAAGCAGATGAGGTAGAAACCTTGCAGTCTGAATTCAAAATCCAAATGGACATAGAGCTGAAAAGGCAAGCAGCTGAACTGAGGCAGAAACAAAGTGGTGTTCCTCAAAGTTTAGAACTAGAGATCGTTCCAGAAGCTGTTGAATCTGTGATGTGTGCCACGTCAGTTGCCCTAGCATCGGCCCCTCCAAAACTATCAGGAGAACCCTCCAACTCAGACTCTATAATGGCAGAAAGCGTGGACCCTCTCCTTCAGACTGCCAATTTCGGTCTGGGGGTGATCAGGCCATGTCACCGGAGCCTGCCGATGGGAACCTGGTGGCGACTCTAAAGTCACGTCACTAAGTCCGCTTTCAGTCCCATCAAGCCAATATTCCCCAATCGTCAATTTGCCCCTCACAGACATGGAGAAAGAAGTTCAAGCCATGAAAGAAGAGTATGAGGCTAAATTGTCTCTGTTAACGTCACAGGTAGAGGAGGCGGAAGAAGAAAGGAAAAAACAGGCGTGGACACACCAGCAGCGGATTGGAGAATTGGAAAGGTTGTTGTTGGAGGCGGAGGGTCGATACGATCGTCTTATGGAAGGTGAGGTTGGATTACCGTAGGAATTTTTAAATTTTAATAAGAAGAAAACCGCCAGATTTATGAAGGAAAAACATAACTGATCTTTTAGATTTTAACATGTCTCATTGCATCTAGTTGTGGTGAAGATATTTTTGGAAAGTTCAGCTTTCTTGTATGTCAGTCTCGTTCATGTCATATTAAAAAAATAAAATTGTATTGGATGATGTCAATGTTGTCCTGGTTCAGAGAAAACACAAGTCAAAGAGGCTCCATGTTGAAAACATCAAGAAGTTGTATGTTGTTGTTTTTTACATGAAAAAAAAAGCAGTACAAAAGAGTTACAAGAATTGTACTATTTTCACTACACAGGCGTACAAGATGGAGAACATCCAGAACTCAATCAGTTGATGAAAGACAAGTACGATGAAGAATTGGACTTCGCCAAATCTTTGATGCAAAAGACTTTGATGATACTCTGGTAACTGAAAAGGTATCGTCACTAATTATATATCTAGGGGTCTGAAAAACTCAATGTTGATTTTCATCCTGGGCTTGTATACTATTTGCCTTCATGATTCATCTGTCCTCCCATTCTGTTGTGCCTTTTGCTAACCCATCTCCTCCCTCAAGCTTTCCTGTCTTTAGAATCTGTTATTTCCTCACTGATATTTTCTGGTGTGTCACTTTGCTTTTCCTTTGTTCTACAGAGTTTTTGTTGTTTTCTTTTGGGTTTTTTCTTCTTTTCTTTTAAAATTACTTTCGTTTTCTTCCTGAAAATGCCATTTATTTCCTTAAAGATACCAATACCAATACCAGATAAAGACAATCAGTGAGGCAAGGGGCATGTCGGAAGTGAAGGTAATGACACAAGATAATATGAAAGCTCCATAGGAGCAAAAGACGAGACAAACACAAGGAACAGACAAAAAAATATCCTGGCCACCATGGGGATCAAACCCGCGACCTCTGCGTCGTACCCATCGTCTCGCCACGAAAAGCGTGCTACCAACCGAGCTAACTACCTTGTGTCATTACCTTCAATACCAATACCAATAATTTTCCTTAAAATCTAATCTTATGGATGTCTCACGTTCTCTCAACAAATCACACATTCTTTTTCTATGACATGGCAATGCACTCTTCTTTGTTGTGTTTTCCTTATTCTCTTTTCTCATATTTGTGTCCTGGTGACACACTGTATTGTATTGTAAGTGTGGGAAGCTGAGACTCTTCCTTGTTGTGTTTTCCTTATTCGCTTTACTCATTTTTGTGTCCTGTGGTGACACACTGTATTGTAGTGTAAGTGTGGGGAAGTTGAGACTCTTCCTTGTTGTGTTTTTCCTTTTTCTCTTTACTCATATTTGTGTCCTGTGGTGACACACTGTATTGTAGTGTAAATGTGGGGAAGTTGAGACTCTTCCTTGTTGTGTTTTTCCTTTTTTCTCTTTACTCATATTTGTGTCCTGTGGTGACACACTGTATTATATTGTAAGTGTAAATGTGGGAAGTTGAGACTCTTCCTTGTTGTGTTTTCCTTATTCTCTTTACTCATTTTTGTGTCCTGTGGTGACACACTGTATTGTATTGTAAATGTGGGGGAAGTTGAGACTCTTCCTTGTTGTGTTTTTCCTTATTCTCTTTACTCATTTTTGTGTCCTGTGGTGACACACTGTATTGTATTGTAGGTGTAAGTGTAAGTGTGGGGAAGTTGAGACTCTTCTTTAAATCTGTTGCTTTCTAGTATATATTATTTTTGGGTCATTGTAGAGTATCCACTTTACTTGACTAATCTTAACTGAAAAAAGGTACGAAATTTAAGGGCTTTTATCTTTCAAGGACATATCACTATAATAGACTTCAACTTTATTAATATTGGGTGGTTTACAGAAAAGTTTGTCGAGCGACACCGTAAGTTAATGACTGATTTCATGGGAGATAAAGCCGCCGAGGATGAAGTGACGGAAAACAAACACACAGAGGAGCTGGAATCTTTGAAAGAAATCTTTAGAAGCTGAATACGGATAAGATCCAGGCTTGTGAGGTCAGCTGAAGTTTTTATCATGTTTTGTGTGTGTATGTGGGTTGAGTTTATTTCCCTCCAAATCTTAAATCTTTCAATAGGCTATTTTATATAAAAAATCTTGAACTCTCAAAATGAGGCAAAGTTAGACCTTTAGCAATGATTGTTAGACTAGAAGCACCTTTCCATCTCCTGTACAAACAAATAAATGAATAAATAAACAATATAGATAAATACATGAGTAAACAAACAGACAGACAGACAGACAGACAGACAGACAGATAGATAGATAGATAGATAGATAGATAGATAGAATCTTCAAAACTTCCATATATGTAAAAATATGTACCTGATTTTAAAATTAACAAATTCTCCTTTTTTCACATTAAATGAGCTTGTTTCATTGTTTCACAGCATTTCCTCATCTTATCTCATTCATAATATGTTTGATCGATTCCTTGTTCTCACATGATTTCACAACTCACCATCTCATCACTTTTCTTTTAGCTTCACGTTTTTAAAAAGCCAATCTATATTTTAATCACTTTACTGGAATATCCTATATCTTCCCTTCTTTTCTTTTCACAATTTCTTTTATCACCCACTCACTTTTGGGGCCAAAACACAGCAAGAGATTGAACGTTTGAATAATGATTTGGATTTGTTGGGAGATGACTCCCAGAAAAAGTGAAGCGGAAGAGACAGCACTCTCCCTGAAATCGAAGAGATGCGCTGAATTTCAGGTTTGCCTTTACGCATGTTTTTTTGTTTTGATGCATCCTTGTCTTTTTCATACTCCCCAACAGGTGTATAAAATAATGTCTCTGTGACAATTTTGTTTTTCAAGACTGTCACAATAAGGAGCTAGATTTATTTCTAAGCAAATATAAATATCTGTAGACTGTCAAAAGAACAAGATCTTTGTTTCTCTTTCTTTCCCTTCTGTTTGATTATTAAAGAAATGAGACTTTTAATTTCTTTTTCTCATTGATTAAATATCATTATGGTTTTGACCGTTAAAAGAATGAGATTTCTTTTACACTTCAAGTGAGGATTGTAGTTGCATCAAAAATTTAATTTCTTTTATAAACAGTCAAAGCTCTGAATATTTGTATACTTTGTTCCATGTTGATTTGTGTATTTGTACTGCAGGCGGTATTTCCTTGCCAGCTGTTAACATGTACTCCTTTGAGAGAGTTGTTCTCATCTGTAACCACAAATCATGTCAATCGCTTTCTAACTCAAAACATCTTTTTTTTTTACATCTGATCTTTTAAACCTGTCTGTTGAAAGATTGTGATGTCTTATTTAAATGACTGTTTTGAGGAGGGATAGATCCAGATGGGGACATAAAAATTCTTACATGGCTAAAAAAAAAAGTCAAATTTTAAAGAACATTTCATCGAAGGCAAAATTGTGTATTTCTATATTCTTATTATTACAAGAAATAAACTATTTTCAAGGACTCAACCATGGTTTTCATAAAATCAGTATAAAAAAAGTTCCCCCCCCTCAAAAACAAGAGGTAGGGGAAAAACCAAGCCATTATAGATATTATATAATAGCCGTTATACATTTCTTGTTACAAGACTTTGCATATCTACGTCATATGTGTCGTACATGATGAATTATTTTAAAATATGATGCAGAGTGATGAGGTCCAGTCCCAGTCACCGGGATCTGAAGACAACGTAGACACATCGACGCCTGAGAAAGAGGCAACCCTTACATCACCTGCAAAGACATTGAATACGAAGATAGCGAAGAGGGTGGAAGTGCAGCAAAAGCCAACCTTGCAGATCCGAACGTTTGCGGAGTGGTGAAGAGTCCGTCACCCACTTTGGTTCAAGAGAAAGAAGATCTTGAGAGGAAAGTTGACCAGGTATGAATTTGCTCACACTTTTTCCAGCTGGCATACATTTCCCGCACTGGAAATATGGCAGCAACACAGCAACAAAGATTGTTCAAGACTTCATTAACAAGCTTTTGTTGCATGGCAGTAATGTGTTTGGAGTTAAAAGTATACATCACCCATCGTCCCTTGTTGGGTAGGGGCATGGGTCGTGGGCAGTGACCTTTCAGAGCTGTCCATCCCATGCATTGTTTCCAGAATACCCGCGACGTCTCGTTTCTGTTTCCATTTCTCGTCTCTATGTGCCTCTAGTGTGGCTTGTTGGCGGCGCTGCTGTTGGTTCTGCTTCTTTCTTTTCACCTCGTCACTTATCTTTCATCTCGCTGTTTCGTCTTATTCACTCTGAGATCACATAGGGTGGATGGATACATTTCAATGAACAAGTTTCGGAAGAAAATCACAAAAACTGATTATATATGTGCGTCATGAGGAAGAATGAATGCACTTGTGTCTCTTTTATGTGATGTATGGTGAATTTACCATAAATGTATTATCTTCGACTAAATGTACGTGCCAGATTTCTTAATCAAGGAACGCATATAAAATTTCACACCCTTTTTTTCCCCTTTCACAAGTTGACCGCCCAGGTAGAACGCCTGACCAGGCAACTGGCTGAGAGGCTTACAGGGCGATCTCCTCCCCTCACGCCTCTCCGCAAACATCCCCCCACAACACCACACTTCAGGCGGAGGATCCGGCTCTCATTGCCATGTTGCAGTCTGATCTGGATAGAATCAGTGCTGAAAGGTTAGTAGAAGTTCAAATGAATTAATCACAGCACAGTCTTGGCATTTTTAAAGCTTTGGGAAATAATATGCTAGGGGTATCATCAATTAAAACACAAAACAAAAATGTAAAATGTATTAAGGTTGAAAATCTATAGATTAGAATGAACTTTACCTACTGCCCACCAACAAATACATTATCCATAATTGTCACAAAAATATAGGCAATAACTATGATTAACATTAGTGCAAACAAATTTTCCTGGTTTAGTTACCTTCCTTCTGATTTTATTTTTATCGCAGAGAAAACTGTTCAACAAGCAGAATGAACGACTCCTGAGTTTGCTGTCTGACACCGTCAAAACTTACATCGGCGTGGAGGACACTATCAACCGCAAACTGTCCCAAGTGGTGGCTAACGCGCCCGCCCCTCAGCCCAGGGAGACTCTGGTGACAGGTCGAGACCAGGAAGCGTGGAACCTGGCTTGAGATACCTGGAGTCACATGACAGTCGCCACGGCTCCCCTGCCCCTGACAGACGTGGTAGCAAATCAGGTAAAGACACAGTGTGTGTGTTGTGTTATGTGTAAAAGCATAGTGGGGAATGAGGGCGGGGAGCTGAGGAGAGATGTGTTTAGTTTTGTAACAGGGAATTCTCATTTGATATATATCTAAAGAGTAATGCTTTTGTTTCAACATTTACCATAGTTTTTTTTCACAAATGTAAAAACATATATCAACTGGGTTTAAATTTTGAAGTTTTTCCCTCTGCATCTGTTCTTAATGTATTTGCTGAATTATCTTTCCATGTTTTCATAACAGGATATCAGCATTTAATAAAGGCTATACTTTCTTTCAGCCACAGTTTCACCAGATCCAGACACAAGTCATGACAGCCATGGATTTGAGAACACCAGTATTTTATCTAATGCAACAGATGAGGTCTAGAAATATCTCAAAGACTGGCAAAAGTATTTTCAATGGTCCAGATCTTGATGACGAGGAGAAGAAAATTCTGTCTGGTAAGGGCTTAGCGATTGGAGATGTTCATTGTGTTTACATACTTTTCCCCCATGTTTATCTTCACGCAGCATACAATGTTGTAATTGGATCTCTCCCCTAGTGGTAGGTTCTACTTCTTTCACTCCTTGCTCACATGTCTTTTTTCATCTTGTTGTTTTTCTCTCTCTGAGATCACTGCATATGGTAGACAGGGTAAGTTTCGATGAAACAAACAAATCCCCTCACCCACCATCCATGTATTTGTAATCTGTGATGAAGGATTTTATCAGTTTACTCATACAACTTCCATCTGAAAATTGTCACTCATTCCACACAGGAGCATGTTGAAGTAGAGTTTTGAAGTAGATACAGATGAAAACGTCTTATTTTCTCAATCATATGTATATGATATGTATTTCAACTATAGATGCTCGGGGCAGACTGACTTCAGCCGTCTCTCAACTCCTGGGGCTGATGGAAAGATCCACGGCACAGCTGGTTGAGGCAAAGACGACACAAGAAGAGTTGCTTAACAGGCTTGCACAGAGAGCCCATGAATTGGAGCTCACTAGCTCGAGGTCATCAGAATTGGATAGCCAGTTGTCGGCAGAGATTGAGGCCAAGGAGTATCTAGGTTTAGAATTGCATAAAGCTGAAGGTAAGTACCGCTGTTTCATTGCTTGGACGTTTTTGGTTTCTTACCAAGGTGTTGGTGGCAACACATGGTTTAGTTGCTCCAGTGAATGATTTAGATATGTGGATAAATGCTGGTTGGTGGTATAGAAATGTTGGCATTGTAAGCTGGAGTTTGGACTTATTTTATGCCTGCATGTATGCCTGAAATATTTACTAAGTTTTGTTTTCAACCTAAAGATTGTATCTTTAATACAAAGATGAAATCACATGAATGAAAAATTTTGAACATCTTGTGTTCATACGAGCAGTTCAAAATTTTTGGGCATTCCAAAGGTTGTTTGAACGTCCAAAGGTTGTTTGAACGTCCAAAGGTTTGTTTTAGAAATCTACGACCATTTGATGAACTTTATAAGGAGCTAGTACTTACTTTTTACATAAAAACTTTTAAATTTTTGTATAAAACCAGTGGGGATGTATTCAGAAAGAACCCAACAAAAAATCTTGTACAAATAAATCAATGAATATACGGAAAATTTATTTCAGATAATAATAAGCTGATAGGTCTCTCTTCAACATGTTGTTTTTCTTGTTCTTTTGTAATGACATGGTATCTTGTTTCAAATGTATCTTGTTACAAAAATCAACTTTGGAATAAAGTAAAGTAAAAAAACGTGATAGGAGATTCTTTTCTTTGTGTTTCTTTTTTTTATTCTTTTAAAAAAAAAAAAAGACAAAACAAACCAGTCATGATAATTATGTAAAATGTAGCCATTTTTCTAGCCTTTATTTTATTTCAGTCTATTTTACAGCAGTAAAAGTACACAGTATACTGTATTAAGATATACAAAATCAGAAAGGTGAATTGCATGGACATTCATACTTCTCTTAATGCTGGGGGAGGTGGGGGTTTAAAAATACAACGAAAATAAACTCGTCTAACCTTGACAAGATTAGGAGACCGAGCATATTTTTTGTCATAGGTTTTGATTGCTGGCTATGTAGCCGAGAGGGAATCTAATGACAACCGAATTCAGGCCTTAGAGGAACAAAGAGAGGCTCTTATCATCGAGTTGGACTCAACACGGTCACGGCTGGAGGACTTCCAACGGTCCCAGTCTGAGATCGATTCTGTGCGAAAGAGCTGTCTCACCAGCAGACTCTTCTGCGGGAAAACACTAGCCAGGAGACTCAAGGTTTTTTCAAAATCAAAATCTTCTTCCTCCTCCATTCTCTCTGCGTCTCGTTCACGTCGTTCACGTTCAAACGTTCTGATTCACGTTCACCCACATCACCTTCACCAGTGCCAGGGAGGGTGTCAAGACCGTCCCTGCGCTTCATGATCATCCCTTTTGGTGTTTTTATCGGTGCCTACTTGTTACGAAAGTGGTGGCTTCAATCTCTGTAACTTTGGCGAATTTTTTTCTTTCTTCTCTGATTCAAATCATCTGTCCTGATTTCACCAGGTAAACGGAATATTGTAGTTGCGGTGAAACCAAAGTGTTGTATTTTTTTTTGAGTGGTAAATACATGTATAATATGTAGCTTTTTTTTTGTGGTGGTTCTGGTAAACATTTTATTATCAATGGAATTTCGGAGTTGCTATAAATTGAAGCCACGACGTTTCGATTTCATTTTCAGTGACCGGATGTTGTTTTGTTGTTTTGATGCTGCTGCTGCTTTGATGTTGTTGATGTTTTTGTGTTGTTTGTGTGGGGGGTTTGGGGGGGTTTAGGTGCAGAGTTTGTTGTTTTATTGTTTCTGACATTCCCTTTTTTTGCATGATTCATTGATAATTATTTATTAACACAGAGTTATTTTTGAAATATTGAATATTTCTATTAAAGAAAAATAACAAATATGAGCATGTAATCTTAAAGTACATAATGGCTTTTGGATTCGTGATATTTAAATGTTTATGGAAATAATCATTATGGCAGATCATTACCAGTCAATTCCTTTTTTCTTCTTTGGGGGAAGGGGTTGGGGGAAGGGTTGGGGGAAGGGGGGAGGGGGGACACCATATACTTATACTGACAATACTTGCTAATGTGATCTTTCTTTAAATAGTGATATAGTGCACAATGCATTAACTTATTGTACATATGTTTTTAAAAAGGGTATTTTTATAAGGAGAATAAACTGACATGGTATATTTGGGCTTTTTACCCCTGCAATTTAATGTCTAATTCTACTAAATGGGTGATAAGTTATACAGAAAGCATTACGCTTTCATGATCTATGTGACTGCATTGTAATCATATTTTATCGTCAGTATATTGAGCACGATTGCATCCTGTTGAGCATTGACATTCTGTTGACATGCATGTACTTTTTACATGGTTCCTGTGTCATTTTGTTGTAGCTGAGTAATTCAGCAAGGATTTCAAGTCCTTTGAATTTTGAGATTGCCTTTTTATTGACTAGGGAGTTAATAAATCGATTTAATGTTGAAGTGTCTTATTGCTTTACAAATGACAAAGGAACTGATCTTTAATTTTTTCTTTCTTTTATATGTATATATATATTTACCATACACATATATATGTATAGATTTGCTCTTTACTACTTTTTTGAGGTATACATGTTTTGGACCAGGTTCCTTAAGTTGGACAAGATATATATGGCTTTGATGGTGTTGAATATTACGATAAATGTTGAAAAGAAAGTATTTTGCAATTGATTGCACTTGTGCATACTTGGGTCAATTGATAACATGTTTTCCCCATTCAAGCACTGCTAAACGTGTCGGTGGATTGCGACTTAAATCTCATGGTTAATACGGTAATCAAATACGGGTATACGGATGTTTTCAAAATGTCTGCCTTTGCACGAAAATATGACAAGAATCCATTTTGCCTTTCAGATTATTTCAGTGAATAAATTTATGCAAAATGTGCATGCTGATTTCAGAGATTTTGACTTTGTTTTACCCACAAGTGCATTTTTTACTTCAAAGTTTTGTGTGTGAATGA
>JAXRKP010000200.1:142500-167500 GCA_037039925.1 Doris montereyensis | reverse complement strand
GTTGAGATTTCAAAATTGAAAAACGTGTTTTCATGTGCAAAGGTGGAGGTTTTGTTTTCATCTCCATACGGCCTGCGTTCCATCATATGATTTTATTGAAAACGAGGGATTATATTTAGGAACCTGGTCCACAACTGGTATATTTTCTCATTTCAGACAATTGCATTGCTTTTACCTTTTTAAAATATTTGTTTTATTTCTAACTTTGCAATAATATGAACATACTGATAATTTGCATGACTTATATTATTACTTATCATTTTCAATTAATCAATTAAAAAAAATTACGGCTTTATCTTTCTCTACGCATCACTCTCTTTGCTTGTCAAGTTTCATATTTTATATGTAACTTTATATATCTTATTTGGACATGAAATAAAAAAAGAAAGAATTAACAGTTTTCTCTGATAAATCAAAATAATATAAACATACTAATAAATACACGAATACACTTTAACTGCTTGATTTGTCAGTGCTTTCATACTAACATAACAGGAGTAATAACAACAGTAACAAATTCTAGTATTAATATTTGTGAAAGACTTAACCATCTGAATTATAACCCGTGGAGGGAAAACCTATTAAAAAGTCATGAAGACAGTATCATTTCTTGTGTGTTGGTCTGTTACACAAAAGATCTGGCATCTGTATTCACATTTTACTCAAAACAAAAGGCTTTTCAATTCTGGGGTCTTTTTAACATGGTAAAACAACTTCATGGTTATCAATGATTTTGATTACCCATCTTGTACTATCTCCTGTCATCTACTAGCATTACACACATATACCCTTTGCTCCTCCCCTGTAGTCAGAAGTCTATATATTAATCTATATAATCTATATGTACGTAGAACTACATGAGAAATTCCTACTTTCAATCACTTTTGTTTTTATGAAAAGTGAATGGCCTGCATATTTCTCACCCTGTTTTTGCATGTGTTTGCTTCCTGCATGTGATTGGCTCTGCCAAGAGACGCATGCAGTCCCTCCTTTCCACACACCATCATGCTCTTGTATTTGCAGCTTCTTGTCGGTTTGGTATTATGCCTGCTGTATATATATATAATATATATATATATATATATATATATATATATATATATATATATATATATATATATATATATATATATATATATATATATATAATATATATATATCTTTTCACAAATCATGTAAATATTGACTTGAAGTAAGAGTTTTTATTAAAGACGAGGGTTAACAAAAAAATTATTAAAACAAAACAAAAAACGAAAAGAAGAAGAAAAAGAAAAAAGAATAGAAAAAGTCAAAATAGAAAGAGTTGCCTTCCCTGCATTGAAGCAGGAGTAAAACGGATAATATAAGCAACTACTGTGCAGCCATCTAAATGCCTGGAGCATCATCCCTTTGTCAAGCTTAATAGATAAGCCTTATTATAGTCATCACCTAGTTACTGGCAAGTCAGTGTTGTGATATCAGCATGCTTAATGTTGTCGTTTTGCATCACAGAGGAAAAGCGGGAGACGAGCCCTAAAAGCGATGAAACACCGCCAGGTTTGTTTAAATCGTCATCATTAATTTTATCTTTTTGTGCCACACGGCCCAGGTGTCAGGTGTTGTCGTTCAATATTTTGGTGTCTTTGTCGTTTCCTATCGTGTCATATTGCAAGCAGGCTTTATGGATATAGTGTACATTTGTCACGGAGTCTGCTTTTGTTTTTTGAATTTTATTTAAGCGTATTTATAGTCTGTGAAAGCTATGTACAAGTGTATTAAGACAAAGTAAAAAGAGTTAACGGTCGGCGTGTGCTACTTGGTAAATCCTGTTTCGTTTACAATACATATTTTGATATCTTGCCGTTTTTCTTCGTTGGAAGGGTTCATTTCAAATTAGGTCATAAATCAGAACGCTGAACAATAATGAAAAGCCTTAGTAAATCTTGAGAGAGATTGGAAAGGTGGGATGGTAGATTTTTATTGTATTGGTCGCACTAAGGTTTTATCCAGAGGCAATGTAGTTTCTTTACTAAAAGGTCGTAGTTTTGCCCAGCAGGTTGACAAATTTTCTTGAGTTTAAAAAAGATAAGACCCACCTCACGGATCCAGGTAGTCGGATTGACATCTAGTCCTATTGAAGATGGTTGATAAGAAGGGAGGTCCTGTGTGCACACCTCAATACTCTGATTGCGTTGAAAGATCTCTTAACGTTTATAAAGCAGTCCGGGCATAATTTAAAAATTGTACCAAAAGCTTGGAGATCGTCTTAGTTATGGAGGTGGGTAAAATCAGAAATCAAATTTAAAACGTCTATTTAGCGATCAAGGGATGGGGGGGGGGGGGTGGTATAATATATTAGTCTCATGTTGTTTTGTCTTCTTTAAGTATGTTTTTCCTTCTTAAGAACAAATCGAGATAGGTAATGTGGTTGTCATATCAAAACTTTGAGAGATGCCCCATCAATAGTGTTCAACTTTGGAACTGGTTAAACTGCACCCTGTGTATTTTTAGGTCTGTCTTGCTTGGAATGGCAATTTCGCAGCGTCTATCATCCATAAAACCATTTATTTAGTCTTATCTAGATCTATATGTCAATGTGCATTTTTGAGAATGAAGCAAGTACTGCCTGTCTATGATGCCCACTATTATGTACTAGTTGTGTAACTTTTCTTCTCTCCTCCCTCAAAGGATTTACGGCTGACTCATTAAAACGGTTATCCCCTCAACAGCATTTTGCAGTGATTTCGTGTTTTTTGTGTGTGTGATTGAATTTGTGGTTTAACAGAGTTGATGCTATCCCAGCAAAACTGATTTTGATGTTTTTCTCTTTTTTTTGAAAATGATTATTTGATTTTTCAACTCTCATTTTTTTATTCTATTTTTTTTCTTGCTCTGTACTTTGCTGTGAAGTCTGAATTTCGTCCTGATTGCACTCTTTTGCACAGTCTGTCGTTGTTTAACCTTTTCACCCCCAAGATTTTGTTTTATTCTCAATTTTGTTGTTATCTTCATTCTCTCAATTGTTTTGCTTTTATGTTTTGTAGGCTAGACATGGACTTTATTTGGAGAATTTAATCTTTTATTCATTTAGTTCAGTATTAATTGTTTATTTTTTTACATAATTTTGTTAATACTTTACACTTAGAATAATACTGCTAACACTCAAAAAGGGTCTATAGAAGTGCTCTGTAGTGAGTTAAAAGTATCAGAAATGCTTTTGATTGTCAACTAAAATTTTGGTTTCTTCCTTTTTTCTATTTATTTTAGGTTATTTATAGTAACTGGATTGTCAATATATTTTCTTTTTTTAACATTTCTCGTTCCCTTTGACTCTTTGTTTCCTCAAACAAATATTTAAAAAACCCCCAACAAAACAAACTCCCGGAATAAATACAGCTTTGCTAACTGAAGTTTCCAGCCTGAATCAAGAAAAGAGAGAACTGACCAATCAGCTTCAACATCAACTAGATCTTTTCCCGCAAGAGGCTGACTGAGCTTGAAGCTTTGGCAGAAGAGGCCGAACGGAGACAGGAAGCAGCGCTAGAGGAAAAGAACAGATGCATTGAAGACATGCGACTCCGGCTGGAGAACCTAGAGCGTCAACTCAAAGCCAGCAAAGCATTTGTAAATGTAGGAATTGAGTTTGCTACCATTTTTTCTTAACTCTTTCTATAATTTCAATGGTGTTCTGCATTTCCAGTGGCATTGGTTAGTGGCCCAGTGGTCAGGTTGCTGGACTTGGGATGATGAAGTTCTAGGTTCGAGTCGTAGCAATGCTAGGTCTGCCGTTGTGTTCCTTGGGAAAAACAGTTAACACGGATATCTCCCCTCCCCGCACCCCATTGAAGACACAGGTGCAAATGGCTTCTAGTGAAGGAGGTGATTATGATCACCTGTTCAGCTTCATGCTGTAGAAACTAGGCTACGCTCCTGCTCTGTGGGCGATAAGGGGCTTTTTTCCCTCTTTTTTTTTGTTTGCCTTCCATCCTCGTGTGATGTCCCTTCTTTTACCAATTATTTCCTAAATATATAAAAAAAATCTCAGCATTATGATTATAATCAACTGTTTCATTTCACGCTACAGAAACTGGGATAAGCTCCGAAGGTTGTTTTTTTAAAAATTTTTTACAGTACAGTTAAAAAGTCTTATTTCTGTTATTATTGGTGCTCATTTTATTTAATGCTCTTGTACATTTTCTATATATATATCGGTGGGTCCTACTGGTAGGTCCTACTTCCTACCTCTCACTCTCATGCTATGTCCTTGAATGGCTTTCTTCTTTCTTCTCTATCAGTTCCCATTTTACTTTTCAGCATATGGATGTAGACTTTAGTATGGCTGTTTCCTTTTTAATTCACCCAGAGATCATCGCATATGATGGACGGGTTAAAATCCAGCAGAGCAAACAAGCAAAAGCACTTTCTCTTTCTCTTTCTCTCTTTATACGTTATGTCTCTTTGCCTTTGGCCTTTTTCTAACTATGAAAAACTCAAATTGTGTCGTTGACGCTTTGGCTGTTACAGAAACTCAAACCTCAAACCTGTCAAAGTTTATACATGCCTGTTTACTTTCTGCCTTCTCACAGGAACAAATGACGGAAAGAGAACAGGAAAGAGATGAACACCAGCGTGAAATTGAGAAATTACAGGAAATGATGGAAGGAAAAGACAGAAAGTCTAGTAGCCAGCAGAGGCTTCAGAGAGAGGTAAGGGCACAAAAAGAATTTGAAACTTTTGCTACTAAATCATGAGCTCAACGCTATCTTGTTCTTAATCCACGTTTGCTCTGTTTATAGATATTGTTACCACGTGTAAGAGAGGTGTTAAATCTATATTTTAATTATATATCGACGGTGAAAGTTGCAAACCGTTTAAGTGGAATTTGAGAAAATGAAAATACTGGTTTTTAATTGGTTTGCAAATTGATCCAAGAGGGATACATAGATTGCTCATAGTTATTATGAATGAATCTAACTAGATGAAGCATGGAGGCTTCCTAATGTTGAAAAAGTGAAAAGAAAGATGTTATTAATTTTAGACTTTCACGGTTTGTGTCTTTCACGTCGATATATTTGTTGTATATCCCATGCTATTTAGTTTCATTTCTATTTATTTCTGTCTTTTTTCCAATGGAGCTTCAATGTAATTTCATATGCTTTTGAACTTGATATTTTTCAAAACACTTCTGTTTTCTTTTTCTGTCTTATCCTGCAAATAACAATCATTAGAGATTGCTTATTTCCTCTTTACATGATCATCCATTCCAGATTGCAGACTTGACAGAGCAGCTGCAAGCTCGTATCACTGCTCAAGAAACAATGCATGAAAGAATACAGGATCTTCAAAGATCTCTGAGGATAAGGAAATCAGTGCAAAGGATCTCAAGGTAAGTTAATGGCAATGCAGTAAAGCTTCTCTCTGTAGGATTGTTTTATGTGAGAACAATTGCGGTAACAGCCTGCAATCAAGCTTATCCTTGACATATCCACCTCTTCTGAAAAGAATCATTCACCTCTTTAAAGTCTCAGATTTAATGTGATGAAATTTTTTACAGGTGCTTCTTTTAAACAGTTTGCGTTTAGATGTTTTAAAAAAATTACTTTCTATTTTTTTAGAGAAGTGAGACATTTACGCTCATTTTAAATTGATACGCTTTTCATTTCTCATAAGGTTTGGGTGTCTGAGCTTGAAGGTCAACTTGACCAGAAGGGAAGTGTAGAAGAGCAGCTGAAACAGAGAATCAACAGACTTGGAACGTCAGTTGACACAAAAAAGTCTGATGACATGGACCAAGAAGAGGAAATGGAGGCTGCTGAGGCTACACTAACGGAGAGCAAAATCAAGAAACAGGAGAGCCCCACAGTCATGTCCCTATCCGGCAAGGACCAAGGCCGTCTGTGGTTAGTCTTGAAGAGGAGCTACAGAGGTCAAGGTTAACAAAAGAGGTAAGGGAGATATTCAATGTTTCTAAACATCGTTGGCTTAGAATTACATTGTTCTGACTACAGTTACGAGATTTTTGAAAAGTTTTCATCACTGTCAAATTCTTTCTTTCTTTCTTTCTTTATCATCTCTTTCTACCTTCTGGTGTGTGCATTAAGAAGCCCGAAATAATCTTTCTCCAGGCTGCCTGTCCTGACATTTTTTGTGTCCTTCCATGAAAGTTAAATTTCTTTGCTTTAATGCCTCTTTTCCATCTTCTTTCCCATTTTCTCAAAGGTGTGCCTTGTAGTCTTTTACCTTGAGTTTTAGCACTGTATACTGATTTAGCTATTCTATTGTCATTCATTCTGTTTACATGCCCAAACCATCTCAGTTGATTTATTTCTATCTTAGTTTTTATGCTATCTGCTTTATTTGATCTCTTATTGTTGTGTTTCTGATTTTGTCTCTTTTTAGTTTTCCTTCTACTCTTCTTAGACATTTCATTTCAGCTACTTGTACTCTACTGTATTTCCTAACTGTCAGATTCACGGTCGTCAATTGTCTAGTCTCATGAAAGTTTTAAAATCAAATTCGGTCCACATTTGTCACAAATTTTACTTGTACTTTGCCCCAACTTCAGACTCTCTTTCCAGCTGAGAACTTTGGAGCCTTTTCTTCTAAAAACATGTTTGTTTGTAGTAAGGACAATATGATTCTGAACAGGTGGAATTTTTGTTGTTGTTAGACTTATCATTTTCAGAGTTTGAAGAGATGTAAGAATTTGTTCAATCTCAGCATGTGTCATCTATAATTTGTACTTGAAAAAGAAAACAGATTACACTCAGTGACATGCTGAAAGGAAGGAAAAAAATGTGGGAGGGGGGGAAAGTGGAAAATGGTGTGTGTATGTGTGAAGTGAGGGGGGGGTGCCTTTGGGAAGGATGTGGCATGTTTACATTTACCTCCATGGCGTTTTTGTATTGTCTGAAGGTGTCAATTCATTCACACCACATGTCAAGTTTTATCTGTCTCTCAATACAAGGGTGCTATGCATTAACCTGTTGTTTTTCATAATGTGTTGTATAGGAACTGGATCAGAGAACAATACCCTTAAAACAACAACTGCAACAGCAAATGTTACAAATGTCTGGTTTGCGCAACCAGATAGATCAGCTTCGTCACTATGCCTCAGAGGATGACACCGACACAGCACAGTTGAGACTTAGGCTGCAGGAGGAGCGAGACACAGTGGAGACTAAAGAAGCAGAGGTATAGTACTATTGTGTGTTTTTCTTCTTCCAATCTTGTGAAGCTTATAGAAAGATACACATATGTATGGAAATCTAGAAATATCACCTCTCTTTCATAATTCTTTCCATTGCTGAGAAATATGTGTATTGACTTATCTTTCTGTGACTCATTTGATTCTTTCATTTAACATGTATATGATCTTTTCAATCTTTTCCTCATCATTTTTTTTTTTTGTGTTTATATATGAAACATCCAAGATGTGTGCATCCATACATGTATCAACTTTCATTGCCAGAGAGCAGATTTGCCTGTAATTCCATGTTTTGGTGGGGTTTTTTCTTGAGAGTCTTTCTTGTCCCTGTACGTATTCCATATTCTGAGGATCATCTCTCACATTCTTTTAAATTTTCTAGAGTGAGGATGATCGAGGAATGTATCTTAGGGAAAATCGGACAACTTAATTTCCAGATAGACAGGAAAAATGTCCAATATTTATGTTGGCCGGGCTTTGAGTAAATAGATAAAAAATTTGCCACAGCAGTAGTTCACTTCAAATGTTTTGCTTTTTTTGTGTGCAAAAATTTATGTTGAATTTTTACTTTGCACCTTCATGCATCGTTAAAATTTGTCTTTTCTCATAGTTGGCTGAGGCAGAAGGCAAGATTGAAAAGTTAGAGGAGTTCTGCAAACCAAACAGCAAGAAGCTGAGAAGTTACATGAAAGAGTGACCCGTATACTGGACATGGGAGATGCTCAAGAGGAAAACGAAAGTTTGAGGGTAAGAGACAATAGCATTTCCAACTGCTTCTTTGGATGTCTATTGGTTTAAGAAGTAAGTCGTTGAATGTTGACAGATAAACTACCGATATGGTGCATAATACTCCAAAGTGCTCACTTTAACATTCAGTCTCAACAATGGAAAAGAGTTATAGTCAAAACCATTTGTACTCTGAGACAGTTCATAACAATTGTTATCTGTCTTAGTAGTGACAGCTCAGAAAATATATCGTCACAAAGAACACCTGTGAACGATTTATACATTTGAATGCTATGGAAGGAGCTGGTTATGTCAGAAAAGACAATCCAATCTGAGCACACAGAACAAGTCAAGATAAAGAAAGGAAATCGACCTCGGAAAATGGATGTATTCGTAGTTTGGCATAAATATTACAAGTCACCGTGATTACTATTTATTTTTTATGAAATGAAAAGGAGATAAGTTTATTTGCAAATTTTCTTTTTGCAGAAACAATTGGAAGAATTCGTTCCCAGGTACTTTCAACCACATCAGTCAGTTCTCTGCCTCCTGAACTCTTGGATGAGAAAAAAATGATGAAATCACTGGACCTCAGAGGGCATTTACAGACTACCCAGGAAGAAGTTAAAAGAACAAAGAAGAAAACCTCAGCCATCAGGTTAGAGGCATTGCTTTTTCCATCTCAATCTATTTGTTTCACTTTTCTCTGGTCTATGAGGGCTGATGAATCTTTATTTTCGTCAGGTGAAACTGTCTAAACGCATTAGTCGGGCCTGACATAGTTTTTCAGGAGAAGCAAAAAACGTCATAAATAATCAAACCGTTAGCCATGCTTTTTGGAAGAAAAACAGAGATTTTGAATGGAAAATTTTCTATTGGTTCAAGGCCTCCAATATTTATAAAGACATGAAAGAAGCATGCTTTGATCATTTTAAGGGCAAATTTCATATCTCTTCATATCATGCTTTGATATTGAGGCTTAAATTTGACTCACAGTACAATTTCACATCCTAATGTCACTTTCCAGATTCCATTTATTTAAACAGATTTTTCACACACTGCAAGCTTTGCAACTTTATTTTCCTTCCTTTTACATTGTCATTTCAGACTTTCCACCTTTTTTATCTTCCCCATTTTGTTATCCCTGGCACATGACTGTCATTAACATGTCCAGCTTAATTTCATGTTAACTGATGTGAGCATCAACTTTTGTTGGTGTTTTTACATTTGTCAATCTGACCGGTCACGATTTTATAACCTTACCTACCCATGATGTCTCCTGCTTGTTCCCCATCTGAAAATTCAAACACCGTTGGATTTCAACTTTAAATGTTCCGTTGAACAGGAAAATATCCGACTGTTGAAACAACAAGTGAAAGAGCGCGTGATGAGGAAATATCGGACCTACAGGACAGCCGTTGCAAGTCTGAGAAGGAGAGCCTTGCCTTGATGTTTCCTTGCCGCTGACAGACGGCCAGCAGCATGTTGAATCTCTCCATGACAGGCAGGGTAAGTTCAAGGCCTTTTCCAGCTTGCAGGATGACAAATGTGTTCTGAGATTACAAAATGAAAGTTTCTCATATCATATATCATATCATATCATATCATATCTTATCTATATTCAATTGAATTCTTCATGATTGGTGCTACAATAATGCATATTATGACAAGCTGGTTGGGAAAGGTATGTCCGAAATGGTTTGGCATGTGCTTCCTGATAATCATGTGGTATCTTGGTCTCACGGAAGGTGGGGAGATTTCATCTAAGTAGTTGGCTTATTTTAGGAGAAGTCGCTCATAACGTTTGGGAATTCAGGAGGAAAAATATTTCTGTGACTCATTTTGTCATTAGAATTAGTATGGCAATTTATAACGCTTTTCAAATGAATGGAATAACTCTTATTTTATGAGGGAAATTTGAATTATTGCAAACTTAACTGTAGGAAGAAAATGTTGATTAGATAACTAGAGACTTAATTGTGTTCACTTACGATATCATAGAAAGGGTGAAACAGAATTTAAATGATGAATGCAACAAGAAATTACTGATCACACTAGTGGCACCATGGAAGCTTTTATACGTTAAGTAGTGTAATGTGTCAATGCAGCTTCAATTTTTATGTCAATTTTGTTGTGTTTATATATATTCAATTGTTAAATGTCTTTTTTGCCTCTTCTCTGTGTGTCCCCTATTTAAATAGATGTTTTTAAAGTTTAGTTTATATGTTTATAGGTATTTTGTTTTTTTTGTCTTGTCATATATGTGAGGTTAATTTTTTTATGAAGTTAAATTACTGACAGTAGTGTTTCAAAAAGAAAGTAATGTCATTGTTTTTCCTCTCTTTTAAGGATGTCTATAAAATTTGTTTAGTATCCCCTTTATCTTATGATATCTGGTTCTACTAATTTGATATTTAAGATGATGAGTTTGAATTGAGATAAGAGGAAAATTAAATAGAAAGAAGAAAAAAAGAGAGAAAATACGAGATGGGGGGACCGGGGACCAGATGCACAGAATCATTTCAAATAACTGAAATATGTATTTGTTCCTTTTTAATGTTTGTCTTCTTAACTTTGTTATATTCTTTTTTGTCAATTTATTTGGATTCAAATCTTGATGTTGTGTGTTACTATTTGATTTTGTTGTCCAGACAACGAGATCCACTCGCCTATGACTCCGGTCAGTACCATATACCTGGCTCTTTTAGCTGCAGCTTTTTGTATTCTTTTATGTTGAAAATTTATTAATCACTAGTCCTTTATATTCAAGTTAATTTGCTTTCCTGTTTCAATCCAGTTGCCTTATTTTAGAGTTTAGATTCTAAAGAAATTGTTTTTTTCTCTCTGTTTGAGAAATTTAGAAAAAGAAAAGAATTTTATTTTCCAGCTATTGGGGCTTCACATTTTGCTTCCTATTCTTCAAGTTCTGCTAACACTATCACCACCACCACTACCATCACCACCACCAACACCAACACCACCACCACCACCACCATCAAACCACCACCACCACCACCATCAAACCACCACCACCACCACCATCAACACCACCACCACCATCAACACCACCACCATCATCAACACCACCACCATCATCAATACCACAACCACAACAACAAAACTTTCCTACAAAAGCAACACTTACTACAACAAGAATAACAGTAACAACGAGACAACAAAACAACGACAATAACATTATGCTTTTTATTTTTTAAGTTCTGCTAACTAATATAATCACAACCACAACACCCCATCCTCTTTCCCCACATATTAAAGCAAATTAAAAAACACAACTATTAAAGCAACAACAAAACAGCAGTAAACTGATAATAACAGTGATAAAAATGGAGTCCCCCTTAACCTATCCACTTAAGAAAAGAAAGGAAAAAACTACAAGAAAATATTTTATTATATCATCATTTGAAAACATTCACTAAATTTTAGCCCTGCCACATTTGGTGAAATTGAATTTCTACGCTATTTTATCCCTGCACTAGGTCTTTCCCACCTTTTTTGTTATCAAAACCAGCTCCTTGTCGAAAGAACCCCCCCCCATCCACCCTGTTATCCTAGATTTAGTATATGATAGGTCTTTAAGTAAATAAATAAATGTGCTCAATGAATGAAGTCATGAATTTCATAGTGCAAAGTGTCTACATTTTTAGAATTGGAATTTAGACAAAAATGGAATGTAAAATGTCTTTTAAGGATACAAAAGAAAGTAAGAAATCAGATTAAAAAAGGCAAAACTTGAAGAAATTCTAATATATGACACATAAACATTCATTGACAATCACTTACCACTTTAACAGTCATTGACAATCACTTGTCACGTCATGTAGTCAAAACTTTGTTCTGAGGTTTGCTGTAACTAACCATAATATGATGGAGTGGATCACACAACTGCAAAGAGTCACATGTACTTTTGTTGAAAACACTGAATACGTATTATTTTTTAGAAATGTTTCAAAAGGGGAAAAAAGACAAAAACAGAGATTCAGTTTTGAAATAAGGTTAATCAATGTGGACAATTTTTGTTGTTGTTGCAGTTTGTGTCTTGAGATAACATTGTTTAAAGAAAACACATTTATTGGATCACCATTTTAAAAGCATAAGTCATTTGCTTTCACTTAAAACATATTCTATAATATAAATGTAGAGCAAAAGAGATTTTATAAAGTGAGACAAAACTTTTGTCCCGAAACACCCAACAAGTTGCTGCAATGCAAAAAAATCTTTTGACCTATTGTCAGATGTAAGATCATTTTAGAAAGAAAACGCCATCACTCTAGTATTCATTGTGTTCTTAATTAAAAAGTGTTCAAAGTCAAATCTCAGCTCAGACCTGCTTTTTCTTGTATAGTTGTCAATTTGAGAGAGATAGTCATGTAAACATTAAATTTTGTAAGCTTCAACATGCTACAGTATCCATAATGTTACTAGAGCAGCATTTAGCCTCTTTTGAATGCATGCCAGATAATGTACCTTATTAAATGTGCAGCTAGTCTCTGTGTATCTATTTGTTCTCACTTTTGTTATTGTTCTTTGTTTCATGGCTATCCGTTGTTTTATTGTTTCACACAAAATATCCACTGATCATTCCTTAAGGAATAAGTCGTAAGGATAATGAGCTTAAGAAACTGCTTACTGATGCTTTTAATGAAACAAATTAAAATGCTTTTGATTTTTCTGCTCCCACTCCCCCCTCCCCCCCCACTCCCCCCTCCCCCCTTCCCCCCCCCCCATAAATGATACTAAATTATCAAATGCCTGATTCATGTTTTAAAGAACTTTGTTACTTCTCTGAAGGGGAGTTCCTTATTCTAATATTTGGAAAACTAGTAATTGAATATTGAGCAAAAACATTCCATTTCAGTGTATAAAAAGTCTTAAAGTTTTAAGTTGACGTATAATCTAAAGTGATCAAATTAATCAACCAGTTTGAAGGATTTTAAGATGACCTATTTTTGATGTGCCCTTGTCACCGTCCCGATTGTAGTAGAATTCTACCTTTCCCAAATTTAGTTGTATTGAGTCTTTCCACCCACTCCTTGTATTGAGAAATTGTCTCTCATATTCATGCTTATTATTGGCTTTCATCCTCAGCGATATTCAACAAGTCCAAAGGTTAATTTTGTTCCAGAGATCTGTTTTCAGATCCTTTTGAAAAGTCTGTCTGTTAACACATCTCACTCTCATGGCTAATACGGTTTTGGTATTGTCTTTATTCTTGGAAATTTTGGTTGATAGACCCGTGAAACATCCCTAGATCTGTGAACCATCCCTGAACATTTATTTTGTTGTGTCATAGATGAAATGGTTTGATGAGAGCTAATGTTTTGTTTTCTCTTGTTTTGACCCTTAACAGTCTTCCTTTGTTAGAACTGCCCTGAAAGATTTTTTTCTTCTTATACTAACCCATAGTTTCCTTGTGCCCTAGGAGTCATCATGAAATTGTTTTTATGATTTCTCAAATACTATCATCTTTGGTGAAAATTAGAGGAGGGCTTCTCAACCTTTGGTCTTTTTCTTGGTATTTTTGTATGGATCTCATTGTCAGTTTTATTCTGAAATTCTCTTTACTTTTCATAAGGTTGTATTCTACCTGTGACATTTGATAAGTGTCTCAACTAACTCATTTAGTTTTTATGTTTGTTTGAGATGATATTTTAGAATCCCCAGTTTGAACATGTGTGGTTTGAATCCCTTTTCCCCCAATTTCAATTTTTTTTTTTTTATAGATTCCTGTTAATGTCTGTATGGCAGTCATAAGAAAAACTCGTAAAGATGAAATGTAGAAGTACTGTGATGTAAATTCAGAATATCTCATAAGTTCAATTGCTTGGAACATTTTATATATTTTTTTAGTTTTGAATCGTTGAAGGCTAATGTTAAAATGCATATCCTTTTTGCTGCTTAAATCATATAATCTTCCCTTTTTTCTCTCAAATCTCATTTAACTAAACTATTACTTTCAAAAATTATATAGCTTATTATACATTTATATAATATATATTTATTACCTAAATTATGTCGAACATTTATTCTATAGAATTTCAATAATGTCTAGTATTTCCTTAACATTTGCTTATCTTTAGTATTTTGAGATTTGGTTTACCTTGCTTCCTTTTAGTCTCAATGAATTTTACGTGAAGCGTAATTGGTAGGAATGAAATGAGGGTGCATTTTGGATGGTAAATAGCATTCTGATATTTATGTGACATGTTGCAAGAGAAATTTATATACTGCTTTAAAAATAAGAATAAATTATTTAGTTAAAAGAAAAACATGCTACTCGCTACAAAAAGAATCCCTGTGTGTGGTGAAAAACAGGGTCACACCATAGTGATGAAGGATCCTGTAACAAACATTTTTAAACTACCTAACGCAGACGAGCATCCAACAAGAGTTTGAAGATACCATAGTCCAGCGAGAGGGGCAAGTTCAGTCCCTCGAAGAGCAGCTGGCGGCTCTGAAAGTGGAGGTGGACCAGAAAACACAGGAGGTTGCTTCCAGTCAGGCTAAACTGACGGAAAGGAATCAGAACTTGACTCTATGAAGAGTGACGCGTCTGGCCTACGGGAAGAAACAGAGAAACTCCAACAGGAGTTGCAGAGTGCAGCCAAAGAGGCAGATGAGCTGAAAATGTCTGTGGAAAATTTGCAGAAAGACAAAGACAACCTGACCGATCAGGAGAAGGTGAGGGAGAACTTTGAAGGGGGAAAAGAAAAATGTAACGATAAAAGAGTTTCATGATTATGAGCTGAAAATTTCAATGCTGTACAATGACATAATCTACCCAAGAAAAAGTCTGTATGAAATTCTTATGAAATTGTCACCGTTTGTCTGTTAATAAAATAATAAAAAAGTCTCTCATCGAGGTACATGGCCTCATGAAGTATATGTAAATGAAAAGTCTTGTAAATAAATTTTTAAAAAACACAAAAAAACCAACATGAAAATGAACTCAGAAGCAAATGCAAACATCTTTTTGAAAGCTACATGCTTCAAATATAAAGGTGCAATTCTGGTTATCAATGAGTCATGTATTTGTGAATTGTCAGTGATTTGTTTTGAAGTGGTGTTTTTTTCAAGGCATGGCAAAAATTGTGCATGTCTTCAGTGATATATTTGCATGGTTTATCTTTTTTTTTGTTTTCCTTTTTGGCAAACACTGTTTACATTGGGGTTTGTTGTTCTTTTATTTTTTTACATAAATGTCACTGGTTAATGAGATTTCATTGAAATTAAATTCAAATTGGTCAATTAATTTATGGGAAAATTATTTATGGGGGAAAAGGAGGCAATTTTATTTTCTTCTTTCTCAATGATATTAACCAACATATTATATTCTCAAATTTATCTTTAGAAAAATAATACTCATCTTTATTATGTAAAAAACAAAAAGACAAATAACAACTTAATAATACTATTGAAAAGAAATCTTTACCTTCAGACTGACTGACTTGCTGAACAACAAAACAGAGATCAAAATAATTACTCTTTCTTCTCTTCTTATCAGTGTAAACATTAACATGCTTATCTCTTTTTGTAGTCTGTTAGATTTTATTTCCTTTTAATTGAATGTTCTATAGATGAAGCTCAGGAAGTTAGAATTAACACACATTATTTCAATTGCTTAAAACAAAAAACTAGAAAAAAGAAAATAATATATCGGTATAAGTTAACCCTCAAGGTGTGATGATAAAGGGATACTCATAGTGTTTTAAGGAAAGTGTTGAGACTTACATTAGCATCCTGTTGAATATCCGAAATTATATTAATGATAAATTAATGACCAGTATTTACCACTATAAATGGTGCAGTGCCATGGGAATACCACATTGTGGTTGTTTACATGTTTCATATCATAACAAAAAAAGTCAAATCTCATGCTCAAGGCATTTCTCTCTTATTTATGATTGAAATCAATGGAGCAGCAAATTGCTTCCATTCTGATAGTAGACGCCAAATTTTTCAATTTTCATTTTATTTCATTTCCTAACATATAAAATCAAAATATCATTGTCTACAAAAATATTAATTGTGTTTCAAGGCTTATTTTAAAGTCTGTTGATCGCTATTCACTTCATAAAAATCATTTGTTTAAAGTCTTTTTGAAGTTTGGATTGTGGCATCAGAACCGGTTTCATCCATTATTAGTGAAATATATCTTTGATATACTAAAGGAAGAAAAAGAAAGAGTATAAACTGATGTACAGTCCTTTCAATTTTTTTGACAACTTCTGTTTTAACCTAGAGGATTACATTTTGTATAATTGTGTGTAGAAAAAGTAAATCAGTTTTGTTAAATTATTCACTTTTTATGTTTCTCTATTGCACATTGTTTTTGTTTTTGTTTCTTTATAAACTAGAGAAAATAAAAAAAGTAAGTGACTTTCTTAGATTAAGGGCATTTATCACTTTTCATTTTTCTAGATTTCAGTTTCTCAGATGTTAGAATGGATTATTTAGTCTTAGTACCTACAACATTTTCATATGTTACACTTGTGGATAAAAACATTGCGATACATTGTTTGCATGTTGTGACGTCAGACGACGAGTCCCTAGACGAATCTGTGCAGCAAAAGAGCGAGGTCTATGACCTAACCATGGAAATGACAGAAGTAAAGCAACAGCTGCAAGAGGTCACAGAATCCAGAGATGCCCCTTGAAAACTCCTGCAGGAGAGAGGCTGAGATGATTCAGGTAGGAAGACTGTGGTCATCAACGTGTAGTCTTTTAAGGTTTTCTTTTGGGTTTTCTACCTTTCAGATGACCATTGTAAGTGTGGGGGGGGGGGGAGGGGGAGGTTAGCTGGCACTGTTGATAGATCTTACTTCTTTCCTGTCATTCTTTCACAATGTCTTTCATCTTGCTATTTCTTTTGTAATTCATGCTGAGATCTTTGCATATGGTGGACGGGATTAATCTCAGTGATATAAACAAAAGATGTATTTTATGTTTTATTGGGGGGGGGGGCGTCTTCTCCTTATCTTGATGTTTCCTCTAAATTTGCGAAGGTTGGCAGGGGCTGCTGGTTGGTCCTATTTCATTACTTTCATTCTTTCACTTATCACCGCAATGGTGGATGTGGGTAAATTTCAATGAAACAAAGAAAGTTCTTTTAATTCACCCTGAGATCAGCGCATATGGTGGACGGTGAAATGGATATGTGATGTTAACAGTCAAGTGGTTCAGGAAGTAGACAGATAGACTTGAGATTCAGAAGTCATGGGTTTAAATTATGGTTGTAAAGTTCCTTCCAAGGCCATTACAACCCATAGAGCCGGAGCTTATCCCGGTTTCCATATTGTGAAGCGGAACAAATAATAATAATCACCTCGTGGACAGGACACTAGTCTGATGCAGGTTTTTACTCCCAAGCTAGTGCTTGTTACCCATTTTGCACCTGGGTTGAGTGGGAAAATGCGTGTTAAGTGTCTTTCTCAAGGAGCACAATGTCAGGCCTGGGTTTGTCAAGATTCAACCCGGACCTCATGATCCCCAGTCCAGCAGCCTGACCACTGGCCACCGACGCCACAAATCCTGGTTGGGCCAAGCCTAATTGACTAGGTGTTTAGCTTCAGCAGCCCAGTGGCTAGGTTGCCGGACGTAGGATCAGGAGGTCATGGAAAAGAATCTGTGATGCTGTGTCCACAGCCTGAGCTCATTCGATGCATTTGTACTCAAGTGTGGACCGCTGGTCAAGAAAGTAGCTCTGTGCACAGAGTTTTCCGTCGTGGCTGGGACACATTTGGCCTGTGCCATCCAAAAAGACACGTCCACTGTAGAGCATTTTATGCATGGTGGGTTTATTTGTGCGCCTTGTGTGCAAAAATGCTCAGGTGTGGACCATGCATTACGTTACTAGGTCTGATATTGATATTGTGTTTCTTGGGAAAGATGCTTAACACGCATTATCCCTCCCCCTCTGATCCAGGTGAAAATGGATACCATCATCAGCTGAGGAGTGTAAAACCTGCAATTGACCAGTGTCATCTTAGAAGGCGATGTTTTATTATATCACCTCTTGTGTTAAGGGCTATAGAAACCGAGATAAGCTGTGGCTTTATGGGCAGTAACAGCCTTGCAGGGGTGTCACTTATTTGGAGTGTAAACGGGCACTAGCTATAAGCTGGGAGATGAGGAGTGACAGACCGGTATTCTGTCAAGGGAGTATTCTTGTATTGCCAGCTCTACACAAGTCTATATAAATTAGGACAAGCTCCAGATCTATAGAACTCAGAGTCTTGAAGGAACTTTACGTTTATGTTTATTACATGAAGTTCTGTCTTTCCTTTGAAAACAGAAATATGTATAATACACACAAACAGGTAAGCATATTAATGGACAAACATTTTTAATTTACACACATGCATATACACACACATACACACACACTCACACTCACAGATACGTGCATGAAATACATACAGACAGACAGACATACACGTATTCATAGATGCAACTATTTTATACATAATTACGTACAAATTACATCCATGTGGATAGACATACATACAGAATACTTGTATTACTTTGGGCTGATGCATAAAGTAATTTTCCCAATTATTTTCACTCTAAATAGATACAACAATTTGCTTCAACAGAAATGTAGTGATATCAATGAGAAATAGTCGCTGTATTCAATTTTCTCAATTACAATCGAGTTTATGAAAAAAACATTTCTCATTTAAACATTGAAACCACACCTAGATAACGTTGAATTTGTCAGGTGAAAAGTTTTTTTTTTATGTTTGTGCTCTCTCATTGGTTCACACTCTGATTACATAATGTTTGACTGTAGCCAAAACCAAAATGATCATGTATTATATTCAAAACAGTACAATTGAAACGCATTTCTACTCACAACAGATCCAGGAAGAGAGAGATGAGAAGAAAGAGCTGTTGCAAGAGAAGGACCACAAGTTGGATCAAATGTTCATTCAAATTGACGGCCTTCAGCAGGAGACTATGAGCCTGACCTCATTCCAGGTAAGTGACTTGGTTAGAAAAGCGGTAGTTTATATTGCCACTGGAAGGGAGTGTGTAGTTACTGATTTTACTGTGTATACCAGAGGCGCCGGTAGCTCAGTCGGTTCAGTGTCTGACTACCATGCAGGAGGCCTGAGTTCGATTCCCAGTGCAGGCAAATTTTTCTGGCCCTCCTGTCGATCCAGCAGCAAAATGGGTAGCTAGGTCTATTCAGACTCAGCGAACGTAAAGGTGGTGTGGATAGCAATGGCAAAATACCACATTATGCTAATGCCTAGAAAAATCAGGACTCCACTCCTGATTCACCTACGTTCAACTCTGAGTACAGGGATTTACATTACTTGTACTTTTTACCATAGGTGGTAATGTTGACGTAGTTGGATTTTATAAAATGTGCAAAAATGTTGAGCAGGTGCAATGAATTATTCTTTTATATATTGCAAGCATGTTACACCCCGGGTGACGATTGGCCTATCGAACCTTAAAAATAAGATGTACTTATGTCCAAATCTCTTTCATTGTTTCTCATTGTTAGACTTATGTCCAAATCTCTTTCATTGTTTCTCATTGTTAGACTTATGTCCAAATCTCTTTCATTATTTCTCATTGTTAGACTTATGTCCAAACCTCTTTCATTGTTTCTCATTGTTAGACTTATGTCCAAATCTCTTTCATTGTTTCTCATTGTTAGACTTGTGTCCAAATCTCTTTCATTGTTTTTCATTGTTAGACTTATGTCCAAATCTCTTTCATTGTTTCTCATTGTTAGACTTATGTCCAAATCTCTCTCAATCTCTTATTGTTTCTCATTGTTAGATAAAGGTATCGTAATGTTTTTCCCTCAGAGACAATGATATCATTCAGATGAGTCGTATTCAGAGTGTAAACAATACTATTTCAACTTTTACTTTAAAGACCTACTAAAAATAGCAGCTTTAGTCAATGAATATTCTTCTCAAAGATGGGGAAACGACGAAATTTTCCTTAATTAAGCTTCATTCCTGGTAGAAAAATTCCTCCAATGAAAACTGTGTTGGAATCATCTAGAACTACATACAAACTATGGTTTCTCTTAGTGGCCAGGTGACTGAGCCTTTGACTCTCAAAAAATGACCAACTCACAATTATATGTTAGACAGATGTAATAAAAAATAGTTGGTTTTTTTTATCTCTATGAAAAGAATTTTGTGTCTGATTGCCAAGTGCTTGCTAAAATCCCCTTCTTTCTTTTCATCCTTTGATATATTCTTTTAACTCGCCATGTTTTTAATTTACCTTGAGATCTCGGCATGAGGCAGACAGGGTAAATTCCTATTAAAGAGCTTAAAAGACTAAGGTCTCATTTACTCAGTAATGGCTGTATTTGAACCAGAACAATATTATAAATTCTGAAATCATACTTTCATTTATGTCATCCACGTAGCAGTATAGTCTTCAGGGGGTAAAATTAGGTGAATTTTGTGCCAACTCTTTTTACTACATTGAAATTTTTTACGACTTTTTTAAACAAGTATTTGAAGGTGTTATTCGTTTATGATTTTCTTGCCATTCTCTTATCAGAATGAGCTGCAAAAGGACTTTGACACAGTTCAAGTCATGCTTGATGAAAAAGAAAAGAGATTGAAACTTTGACAAAGGAATTGACCGACACCAAAACAAGTCAAGAGGTCTTAGAGTCTATGGTAAGTAGGTTTTATGTTATTTTCATTTTTTGGAGAGCAATAAGTGTAACAAAATGTTACAGGGAGCAAGTGTTAAGTGGAAAAAATAATGTGTGTTGATTATTTGGAGTCCAATACAAGTTTTCAGTAAGATGAATGAGAATACGGTTTGTATTGTAATGAAGGGTTTCAGAAAACATCACTCTTCTATTTGCTTTTGCCATCAGCCGTGGGTTTTGTAGAGAGCCTTCTTAATTTCATGACTAGCTTTTGCAGCCTCAATTTGCTTTACCCTTTGAGTTCACATTGCCATGAAAATTTCTTTTCCTGTAAATTCAGTTTTGTTCTATCTTTTCAAATGATGAATTTTGTATTTCACAAATCTTCTCTTTACTCTACTCCTTGCGTCTTCACAAGCGCCATTCCAAACGGCTTCTTTCTAAGATTTTATCACATTTTATGCCCATACTTTGCCTTTTGTTTTTGTTTACCATTTAGATTTTTGATTATTATATTTGCTTCACTGTTCTAGCATTTGGTGATGGTAAAGCACTTAGTTTGGTCCTGGTTATTATGTTCATTTATGTCATTACCATGAAGAGCTCAATGAATTTAATCTCTTTTTATGATTGCATCTCAGCGTTATGGTGCAACAGGAGAAATGACAAAACATTTGAAAATCCCATGACAAACGTTGCCTTTTATCTTCTGTCCATCTTACTATCTTCAATGACAATCTAGATAAACTTGTTTTCTTCAGTGACCTGTTAGACAAACCTGTTGTCTTCAATGACATGTTTGATAAACCTGTTGTCTTCAATGACATATTAGATAAAGCTGTTGTATTTAGTGACATGTTAGATAAAGCTGTTGTCTTCAGTGACGTGTTAGATAAACCTGTTATCTTCAATGTCATGTTAGATAAACCTGTTGTCTTCAATGACATGTTATATAAAACTGTTGTCATCAATGACATGTTAGATACACCTGTTGTCTTCAATGACATGTTAGTTAGATAAAAATGTTGTCTTCAATGACATGTAAGAAACCTGTTGTCTTGAGGGACTAGTTAAACCTGTTGTCTTGAGGGACTTGTTAGGACTAGTAAACCTAAACCTGTTGTCTCAAGTGACATGTTAGATAGACCTGTTGTCTCAAGTAACCAGTTGTCTTCAGTGATATGTTACATAAACTTTTTGTCTTAAGTGACATATTAGATAACGCTGTTTGTCTTCAGTGACATGTTAGACATATCTGTTGTCTTCAATGACATGTGAGATATACTTGTTGTCTTCAATGACATGATAGATAAAGCTGTTGTCTTAAGTGACATGTTAGACATGTCTTTTGTCTTCAATGACATGTTACATATAGCTGTTGTCTTCAATGATATGTTAGATAAATCTATTGTCTTCAATGACATGATAGATAAAGCTGTTGTCTTCAGTGATGTGTTAGATAAACCTGTTATCTTAAGTTAAATGTTATATAAATCTATTGTCTTCAATGACATGATAGATAAAGCTGTTGTCATTAATGACATTTTAGATAAATCTATTGTCTTCATTGACATGATAGATAAAGCTGTTGTCTTAAGTGCCATGTTAGATAAATCTGTTGTCTTCAATGACATAATAGATATAGCTGTTATCTTAAGTGACATGTTAGATAAATCTATTGTCTTCAATGACATAATAGATAAAGCTGTTATCTTAAGTTAAATGTTATATAAATCTATTGTCTTCAATGACATAATAGATATAGCTGTTATCTTAAGTGACATGTTAGATAAATCTATTGTCTTCATTGACATGATGATAAAGCTGTTGTCTTAAGTGCCATGATAGATAAATCTGTTGTCTTCAATCTTAGATATAGCTGTTATCTTAAGTGACATGTTAGATAAATCTGTTGTCTTCAGTGACATGATAGATTCTATTGTCTTCAATGACATGATAACGTGACAAGTTAAATAAATCTGTTGTCTTCAATGATAGATTGTTGTCTCATTAAATAAAGCAGTTGTTTTCAATGACACATCCGATAAGGCAGTTGTGAACGAATGAATGACTGATGTTGAACGAATGTAAGTCACTCAGAAGAAGACACATTCTATGATCAAGGCATGTAAATGCATTGAATTAGTTGAGTAAATGTACCAATGTAATATGTACAATTATGACACATTGATAGAAAGTGTGATCCTGAAGCTCTGTATAAAGATAAACAGATAAGGATGAATTTATTGTCTGTTTCTACAAGTACAGGCTCACCAAATTTACATAATTTAGCTCACCCCACCCCTGGGGCATTTCATTCAAAGTCCTCAACTCTCTGGGAAGCACACCATACAGCTACCTTTTAGGCATTTGATGCCCACACTGTTGGCAAAAGCCTTCTCTGCCTATAGTTTGGTACTCATTCACTCCTGAGTCAATCGAGGAAAGCAGAGTAAAGTACCTGACCTAAGAGTACAGCGCCATGAATAAACGTAGGCCACGGTGTGCCCTGCCAACAGATGATCTGGGATTCACATCTTGGTGTAAACATGCAAATTCAGTTTTTGCATAGCTTTGTTCTTGGACAATCTCGTGATTATAGTATGGGCTGAATTAGCACCGAGTTTTAGGAGGTGAACACAAAACCCCCAAAGATCCTTGTATGCAGGCAATCATTGATGTATGTTAAAGACTCGAGGTGGGTTGAATGGCCTCCTTGGTGAAATTTAAATTCCCAACCCAAACTCCGAGATCACAGCTCGTGATATTGACCTGGTCAAACAAAGAAGGCAACAGAGACAGATACTAGACGAGAAATGGCACATATGTCAAAAGCATGCTTTAAATGGTTAGGCTGCTAGATTAGCTAGTGCTCCTCTTCCAATGGAATGCTGGTTTGTATCCCAGATGCAACTGGAGCGCATGGTTGCATCCCTGCAGAAGGACCTGGTGGGAAAGCAGAACATAGTGGATGAGAAAGAGGAAGAACTCTACGAGCTCCACGACAAGCTAGAGGAAATGGTAGATTTGTCTCTCCTTGCTCATGCACCTCTTTGCATCCCTGTCCCTCTTTGCCCGTCTCTCCATTTTTTCTTCTTTTGGTAATGTTTCCGTATCATGTAACCCTGTGTGCCTGCCTGCCTGCCTGCCTCCATTTCAAGGAAGAAATTTTTAACTGTCTTTGATATTGATTTCTCCGCATTGTGTTCCTGAAGAAGATAAAAATTAAAAAAGAAAAAAAAAAATTGAGTTCATTTACTTCTAAATTTAAACGTTTCAATACTAAAAAAAATGGAACACGATAGTTTTCAAAGAGATTAAAATTTGTACAGTGTGAAAAAATAATAATGAATAAGGCAGTGAACATACCGCCAAAATAATTATTCTTATAAGGTGACCTTTGATTCAATTAGAATAAAAAGAAGTTGGGGGCTGTAATACAAACAGGACATGGACCATTAGCATTACAGTTGCTTTAGTAGGTGTGTAGAAACACTTGCCAGTTAAGAGTGATGTAATGATAAGAAAGGAGATTTTTTTGTATGTTTGAATGATAGATAGAATTTTCATTCTATTAAGTTAGTATGACCTTCTATTAATAACTTAATTGAAAAGAAAAGATACCATAGGTATTATTGCTAAAGAGAAGGAGAAAGGGAGGGGGGTGTTTAGTTTTTGTTGGGACAGAAAGGCAAGAAAAAGATGTATCCATTATTATTGTACGATGAAGTCCACACAAATCAGGAATAAATATATTTGTAAGCAAGTTTGATAACATAATGATTATGGTTAAAAGGAATTTCCCCAAAAGACATTTTCCCTTGTCATTTTCTTTAAAGGCAAATTTTTCCCCAACATATTATGGCATATTAGATGCAAATCACAGAATGATAAAGAAAGACCTGAACCTTTCAACTGATTGATGAATCCAAGCAGAGTACTTACTTTGTATGACCTTCACTGAATTATTTTCAAATATCTTTTTAGATTTGTAACAAGGAAATCGAGAAGCAGTTTACAATAAGATTAATTTGCAATTTTATCACCAAGGAAAGGGTGGAGGGGGCAATGATTTTGTTGTTGTTGTTGACAACTTGGCCTGAGAGTTAGTTAAGATGATTAGAGTGATGGCAGTAATCAACTAATTTCACTTATGTATAACCTAGTGATAGGACATGACTTAGATAGACAAAGAATTTCTTGTGTTTTGCTTTGAATTTGCTTGTAGTGGTTTCTCTGTGTACAAATTGATTTGTTGTTTTCATCACAGTTTATCGTTTGTGATGATTAGGGCACATTGGCATGCACAAGACAATGATGAGATTCCTTCTGAATGGACTGTTTCAATTCCCCCTTTTAAATTATAGTTTTTACTTTACCCAGTCGGTAGAAAAGGGTTTTTAAAAGCCATCATGAAATTTGGTCTTTTT
>JAXRKP010000200.1:45000-137500 GCA_037039925.1 Doris montereyensis | reverse complement strand
GTTCCTAAAAAACCTTGTTACGGACACAAATTTCCTTTTTCCTCTGTTGAAAGTTACTTTTGAATTTTAAAAAGATGTTATGTCGTAACCAATATTAACCTACTCATGGTCTTACAGTTTCTTTATTAGCTAATAAATAGCTGTTACATAATGATTTTGTAAATACTGACAATGAAGGAAAGGCAAATTTTATAAGTTGTTTTTAGTGATATGTTTTCAGTTGCATTGGTTAAGTAAAATGTAGTGGTAGCAGTAGTAATAAGTCACTTTATAGTGCACGTAATCCATTTGGCACGCTCTAGGGCACTATACTGAGCTTAATAAATGTTTTCTTTAATACTCAACCTTACATGCAAAATGAGTTTTAGAAATATTTCAGTAAAGATTTAACAGAATCCCAGTAACCCTGTGCTTCTTTCCTTTTTTATTTACGATTATTTATTTTGCTATTTATTCCTTTATACAAATTTTTTAAAGTTTCATGTTTCATGTTGATCCCTTGTAGTTTAAAATTATTGCACTGTTTACAAATTTCTGATCAATCAATTTTGCATGTTCATAGATTTGCACAGTTAACCTTGATCTTCTCGCTAACCCTCTTGAGTCCTGGCTTCTGTTCCATAGGGAAATGTTAAGGGAGATTTGGATAATGTCCAGCAGGAGCTTAAGCAAGCCAATGACGCTCTTCAAAAGGAAAAGCAGGAAAAATCTGATCTTGAAGGGCAGCTCTCCGAGGAAAGATCATCCTTGAAGGAATTGGAGGAGGAAAAGAGGACGCTAGCCGAAGAGCTGGAAAGCTTGAAGGGAAATTGACAAGCATGGAAACTGTCTTGGAAGAAAGGAATGCCACCATCGAAGGTCATCTACAAAAAATACAATCCTGGCAAGAGTCCCATGCGGATAAGGACGAGGAACTTGTAAAGACGAAGGAAAGTCTTAAATGTGCAGAAGAGAAAAAGAAGACATCTGAAGCGCCTTCAAGAGGAGAGGGAAAAGCTTGAACAGATGCACCAAGTCAAAGTAAGAGACATAGAGGAGCAGCTGCAAGTACAGGATGCCAATTTCCTTGCCATGCAGCTCACCACGGAGAGAAATGACAGCATCAGACAGGAAATTGAAAAACTGAAGCAGCAGGCAACTGAGAAGGATGATGCTATCAAAGACTTGCTAAATCAGATGAAGGAGGACAAGGAGGAAAGCGTCTCTGCTATAGAAGACCTTCAAAAGCAGTTGACCAGCAAAGATGAGAACCTTGGGGAAACGGGAAGTTTGAAAAGACAACTTGAAGAAACAGAAGAACAGTTGCGGTTTAGGCAGTCAGTTGTGCTGGATGTTCAGGCAGAAAATGAACAGCTTTTAGGAAAAATGGAGGAAATGGGAAAATTGAGACAAGAGCTAGAAGAAAGGGATCAAACCATGTCAGAACTTGAGAGCCAGCTGAGATACAGGCAATCTGCACTCCTAGAACTTGAAGCTGAAAAAGAAAGACTTACGGAAGAGAGGAATACATCTGAGGAGAAACTACGAAAAGATTTGGAGGAAAAAAGAGTGAATTCAAAAGCTTCAACAGCAATTTATCGACTTGAGAGACGGAATGAATGAGGAGGTTCTGCACATGGAGCAAGAGATGCAAAAGAGCAGTCAGGCTCGGGTCATCAAACGGCCCCCGGAAGCTCTGATGGAGTTGATAACGGCGAGACAATCAACGAATTAAAGAACAACCTTGAGAAATCTACTGTAGAAGTCAGTGGCTTGACAGCAAAGTTGATGGAAAATGAAGAAGAGCTGTCTACATTAGAAAGTCAGTTGGCTGCTGGACGCGACCAATTTCAAGAACTTCAGTCAGAAGTGTCACATTTACGGCAAGAGAATGTCAATTTAAAATCATGTTTAGAAGAATTAGAAGTAAGGGTCAGAGGAGAACAGAAATTTAACAAGTATGAAGCTCCTGAAACTGAACAAGAAAATGAAATGTGTGTTGAAAGACAGGAAAATATGTTATCTGAATCAAGGCCCAGTCTATCTGCAACATCAGCCATTGAATGTGACTCTGGGGTCATGTTGCACCATTCAGAATCTGGAGCCGTCCTCTATTGAGGTGGCCGTTAGAAACATTGGAGAGTTGCAGGCCTATGTAACTGAACTTGAGAATGCGACTAGTCAGCAAAAGACGGAGCTTGAAGTGAAAAGACAGGAGCTGGAGAAGACAAAGTCAGAGCTTGATAACTTAACGCATGAGAGAAAAGACCAGAGACAAATGGAAGAGGAGTTAATTCAGGTGAGATGCTGACAAAGTTATGGCTCTTAAAAATTTTCATTTCAGAAATGGCTTATATCTTTATTAGGTAGCTGATGGTTCACTCACCAATTTGGCTAGTTTGGTCAATTTTAGTTTATTTTATGTCTTTAAATTTTATTTTGGTGATTATTTTAGTTTTTGTTTTGATTTTTGGTTGAGACTTCTTGAACATTTTGTTAATCACAAAAGAACTTAATTCTTTCATTAAGTTGGGAGAATCTATAAAGGATGCCAGTTTTTCTTCTTCTTTTGAAATGGTCTATACACTCTTTTGTCTTATGTAAAACAAAGCTTTCTTTTGGTGTTATCAAAACTTCCTCTGTATATTGCTATATTGAAGTAAAAAAAATTTTCAATGAGAACAAGCATTCTTATTTCGAATGCATGGTTTGAAATTTATCTTTGAACACTTTAATTTACAGGCAATATTATCAAAGCTATATCAGCTGCTGGAAATGTTGTGAGTTTAAAACTTTCCATAATTCTTCTCCCATAATATTAAATTAAGCTCAAAAGTCTGAGAAATGATTTGACATATCTTATTAAAGAAAATGGCCCAAAATGCTTTTCAAAAAGAGTGAGTTAATATTATTATGATGATGCCTTTAGACCTGAAGGAAATCTTCTATTCATTGGGGTTTTTTTTGCACGTTTTTGGTAAATTGTTTTAAGTTATCACTGTGCTCTATGTCCATTTCATGTTGTAGATGGGTTGGGTTTTTTATTTTTTTTTTGGGGGGGGATTTCTCTATGTAATTTCCCAACTGTTCAATCTTAGTCGTTCTGGTGAATGGTCGTTCATCCCTAAAAGTGCACATTTTTTTATCCTGTCACACTTTCATCCGTCTTTCTTCTCTTTACACATCCCCCACCTCCCCCTTCCTTTTTTGTGTTATTGATTTGTCTTGTTTGTTGTTTTTTGGGGGTGGGGTTTAGATTTAGGGTTTGTGGCATTTTTTTTTAGGGTGGGGGGGAGGGGTGTTCTGCCCGATAGGTAGGGAGAGGCTTTAGACAAAAAAAATTCTTATTTTATTTTTAACTCAGATAACAGTCTCAGTGTATCATTGTATGTCTTCCCTTTCTCCTCGCTATCCCCTTTTTTTTTCCTGAGTATTTTACGATTTAGTTGAACAAGAATGTCTTTGATTATCAAATATCTTCTTTTGTTTCAAATTTGTTTGTTCCAAAGTTAAATTTCATTTGAGGGTTTTGCAATTGTTTTTAGGATCTTTGATGTTAGACTTTCATATTGAGTTGTTTCTGGTGGAAGGGGTGGGGGTGGGGGTGGGGGAGTGTATGTGTGTGTGTGTGTGTATGTGAAATAATGAGATCTGTCTCTTGATAAACCCATCTTGACTTTGGTCTTATATTTTAATGCTGTAAGCATGGTGGTCGTGTTAATTGGTCCTCTATTAATACTGTAAACAATGTTATTGTGTTGATGCAACAGAAAGAGTCCACCGTCTCTGCGCTGAAAAAAGATTTAGAAGACGCCAAGTGGCAGCTGGAAGAACAGGAGAATCTGGTCATGTCCCTGCGAGATGAATTGGACATTTCCACAATGACGCACCAAGAACAGCTCTTGTCCAGAGACGACCGCATTGCTGACCTCCAAGGTCAGGTACAAGTCTTGAGGGCGGCATCACCAGTGACATCTGCGACCTCTTCACCTTCTGGATCAGACGGCAAGGCCCTTTCCCCTCAAACCAAGCACCAAATTTCCAATTTGAAACATCAGCTGAGAAAAGCACACGCAGGTGAGAACAATTGTTTTTTTCCTGTTAGAAGCCCCGACAAAATAATAATCCAAAATTTTTAAAAAGGAAAGAAAGAAGAAATGAGACATGAATGTTTTAGATATATATGCGATATAAAGTATTTTGTCTATTCATAGCATCAGATTCATGAATGGTTCAATCAGCTTTGTCTCTGGTTTTGAGTTGGTCGTTCTTTGTGTCTTAAAGGCTCTGTTGCCAGACTACTAAAAATAATTCATGTTTTGCTTGTAGTTTCTAAATGATCCCAAGATCGTTTTCATGTGAAAAATGTTCCCTACCTGCTGTGACATTTAATTGAGGAAAATATTGTTGTACCCCTGCCTATTAGTAAAATTTTTATTCATCTAAGCCGCCATTTAAGACAGGCTTTATTATTAGAAAATTGGAATAGTGCCGTTTATGCCAACCTGCGCAACCTCAGTATCGAGTACTGGCTCGATCAAACTTTTGTACTTGATGTTGTCAGGGATATAATATGGGGTATAATATGCTTAATGATTTTAAGTCAAGCTTAACTACTGATAATCAGTACTCAATGCCTTTTAATTGATGCCCTTAGAGGCAAGTAAGGGAGAGGTCGGGGGTTAAATCCTGGTAGGAGCTTATGATATATTTACTTAGCTGCGATATTTTATTGTTGAAAACCACTTCCCAGGTTGGCCCTGTATGTCTGATCTAATGTACGTGTAATCTTACAATGTGTGCTCAAAATCCTTTGTGTGAGATTAGAGACTGGTAAAAATATAATACTTGCCCAACAAGTCTGTGGGACCATTCATTCCAGGAAATGATAATCAGACACTCTTCAGTGTTTTCAGTGAAGGTAGATAGCGATGTAACACGTAACAAGTGCACTGTTTTAAAAGTGTCTTTTACATATGGGTTGATTCTAGAACATGGGGAATGCCCTTTTTTTTAAAGGAATGAATGTGGATATATATTTATGCTCTTTAAGTGATGTGACTGTAAACTCTTTTCTTTTTTTTTCAAGGCATAATAAGCAGTTTAAAAGTCCTTTGATATCACAACAACTTAAAGACTAACATTAATTTTTCCAGCCTTAGAAGAAATGCAGAGAGGCCACGGTGTGGCGGATAGCCTGGACATGGTTGACTCGACAGCCCTCTCGCCCATGTGTTGGTAGTAGAAGAGCTGAGGAGGAAAGTGCAGGAACAAGAGGAGGAGTTGGTACTCCTGAGGTCAAACCTGGATGGCAAGGAGGAAGACGTCGCCATGATGGTATGCACTTTCAGAGATTTTCTTGTTTTTTTTTTTAGTATGTTTGTTTAGGTTTTCTCTGGGAGGCACTCAGCCTAGTTCAGACTCAAGGGTTCAAGCTTGTAACATGCATCCCTCCTCTCCTCCCCCCCCCCCCCCTCCCTCTCCCATACGGGCGATACAAAGAGGTCTTGTGTGAAGAACTGAACACTCTGTGCCACGTTAAAGATTCCTTGGCTGTTTACAGGGCAATTGGGGCAAAATTAAAAATCCTACCAAAATCCCCAAGTTTACCTCAATTGTGGATGTGGGTGAAATCAAAGTTAAAGTCTGATTTGAACAATCTATTTTACATGTCTTTCATCTTGCTATTTCCTCTGAATTGGCCTTGAGATCACCGCATTTGGTGAGCGGGACGGATTGTGATGAAAGAAGAGAAAAAAATATTTTTGTGTTTGTATGAGACAATGAGTATTTGAGGATCAGCAAAGTGGATGAATGATGTTGTTTTTGTTTTGAAATTCTGTCTGTGAAAATAGGTTTTTGAAAGTACACATTTTTACAATGTAGAAGCCACTGCTTTTATGGGGCCTGATGGCATGATCTTTAGATTACTGGCTTCCCATGATGAATATTTAGATCAGTCAGGGATATGCGCTATGTAATTGCCATTCATTATTTGGTCATTAGTTTGTAAGAAATAAAGCACGTGGTTTTATGTGTGTGAAATAGTAACTTAATAAAAAGAATCATTATCCCTGTTGCAATTGCTGCAAGGTCTGTTGTTTGGATGTATGAAAGAAGGAGGCAAACTGGCTGTCTGGTGTCTTATTACAAAAACACTCTTACTGCCAACTGCCAATGTGAAGTTCTTCTAGGAAAACTGAAAAAGTCCTGTCAAGGTTTCTGAAGTGGCTCGCCGTTTGTTGTGAACAAAAGAAAGAAATCAAGTAACCAGGAGTGCAATGAAAGTAGCAATTTAAAGTGACATCTGACATGGAGGGTGTTCCTATCAACTATTAACATCGCCATTTGTTTCATTACATTTTGTCATTACAACCCTTATGGTACTCACTTACTTGCAGTAGACGATTGTCAGGTTGCTGCTGGTAGGTACTAAATCTTTTCTTTCCATCTTTCACTGATCTTCAATCTCACTGTATCCTCTTGATTTACTCTGAGATCACCCCATATGGTGGACAGGGTAGATTAAAAAAAAAAAAGGCAAACCAACACGGATTTGCATTGTTTTGATTGTCTGCGCATTTCTGTCCTGCAGGATCAGAAACTTCAAGATGCCATTGCAGAATTGGAGAAACAACACAACACTGAGATGACCAGTCATGTCACAGCGTCCAAGTGACAGGGAGGAGGAAGATGGAAGAGAGATAATTGAGGGTGAGTGTCATAAACTGAACGGGCATTTTTGAAGTATGGAGAGTGAGACTGCAAGTTAAAAAGAGTGTAACCTATGACGGAATCGCAAGCTTTTTTCTCACCTGTGTTTTATTTGAAAAGAAGTCTTTGCAAAGGATGAAAAAAAGTAAAGAAACTTGTAGGAAATATTTTTGATCCAATTTCTTAAAATTCTATACAAATTGGAAAATTAACATCACAGCCTTAACTTTACCGAGTAAGCACCAAAAAAAACCCTGAACAATTGTACAGAAAATTATTTGATTTGAAGTATAAAGTCCTCATCTATGTTTATAATAGGAGCTGATTCAAGTGGAGATGGTTATATTTCAAGCTTTTATACTTTTCCTTTATGCTTCGAAGAATGATTGAAATGAGGTGTTTTTTCTGGTCATAAATTATGAGTCCTAACTTTTTGTAAGCTGGATTTTGTGTGACTTGATTGTAATGATTAATGATTTACAAGTTATCTTTTTAGAACTAGTAGAATACCTGCGATTTTGCGGTTAAGATAGCATGTCTTTTACATCTTCTTCTTTTTCTTCTTTTTCTTCTTTTTTCTTCTTCTTTAAAACACGTTACATTAATTAAAAGTTTTACACTTTATAAATTTTTTTAAATGTATACAGCTATTTATAATGATTTTGTTTTCTGTCTTCTTGTCCTACTTTCTTCTTTTTTTACCTTGTTCATTATTATAATATTGAATTTCACTATGAGATAAAAAAACAATTTACTTGTATCTCATGTTTGGTGTCATTTCACACAGATATCACAGCTACGAGAGCTAGTGGTTTGGAAAGAAGTGATGGCTCTTTTGGCTCTGCTGTGAGTCTCAGTGATTCAATGCCACCACGAATCAAAGCTCTGCTTAACCGCTTGAACGGCCGGTGAAGATTTACTGAGTGCCACTGACTTTACCTTCCTACAGCAATGTTTGTTCCAACCACGCAACATCTCCATCTCACCCGAATCATTAGCATGGAGTGAAGAAAGGCGGAAGCTAATAGATACCATACTTGCCGTCAAGGAACTTTTGGGTCAAGCAGACAGATTTGCTTTTGAGGTACCTTCTTCTTGTGAGACCAGATATTTGAAAAATGAGGCAACAGTTTGTTTTTCATTGCTAGGTTCTTTTTTTTTGTGTGTGTATTTGATTCATAATCTCTGAGATCTATGACTTGTATGCAAAATATGCTTCTTGGTAGCTGCTTAAAAAATTGGGTGCTGAGTTACATGATCCAATTCTATGTCAATTATATATAAGTCATGATTATGATTATGATTTTAGTAGTAGTAGTAGTAGTAGTGAAGAAGACAAAGACAAAAAGTGAGGCAAGTGGCATGTCGGAAGTGAAGGTAATGACATAAGATAACATGAAAGCTCTTCCAAGGGACAAATACAAGCAACAGACAGAAAAAATCCTGGCCACCATGGGGATTCGACCCGTGACCTCTGTGTCGGCATCCATCACCTCGCCATGAAAAGAAAGCGTGCTTTCAACCGAACTAACTACGCTGGTAGTGATAGTAGTAATAGTAGTAGTACTGTTGTTTTTTTAAATAGTCATGATAATCAGTTATATGATTTTCATGTTCATGTGAATATTTTCATTGTCAGGATCTTTCAATCCTGTCCTTGCCAAAGGTAAAATTTTAAAACTGATTTTTTTGTGGTACTGATTCTTCCCTCTCTCTCTCTCTCTCTCTCTCTCTCTCTCTCTTCTCTCCCTCCCTCCCCCTCTCTCTCTCTCTCTCTCTCCCTCTCTCTCTCTCTCTCCCTCTCTCCCTCTCTCCCTCTCTCTCTCTCTCCCTCCCTCCATCTCCCTCTCCTCCTCCTCCCTCCCTCCCTCCCTCTCCTCTCCCTCCCTCCCTCCCTCCCTCTCTCTCCTCTCTCTCTCTCTCTCTCTCTCTCTCTCTCTCTCTCTCTCTCTCTCTCTCTCTCTCTCTCTCTCTCTCTCTCTCTCTCTCTCTCTCTCTCTCTCTCTCTCTCTCTCTCTCTCCCTCCCTCCTCCCTCCCTCCCTGTCTCTCCCCCTGCTTTCTCTTTCCTCTGTGTTGTTTACAATGATTATTAAAACTATTCACATATTCTTGCACTTTAAAGCCCTTGGAAGAGCTGTCTGGTGACTGGCGTGCTGATCTTCTCCAAGCCTTGGCCAAAGTCTATGAGAAGGAGAGACAGGTGTTGAAGGCCGAGATTGGCACAGCGGAGTCCATGTATCCAGAGATGGACATCATGTCGCAGTTAGAAAACAGAATTCACGACCTGGTGAGACTTTATTAGTTGCCTATCTTTTCACTTTAATATGATTAGGGGCATTTTGGATTAAAAGCTTTTTTTAAGGTACGCTATTTAGATGTATTGAAATTTATCTTGAAACTAATGAAAATTTTTTTAGAGAAAAAGAGAAATGGATTAACGATAAAGAAAAAATGTGTTTGTGGAAGTTTCACTGTTGTGTGATACAACCTAATAACACTCGGTAGTCTCATTCGCTTTTAAAGTAAGTAGAGTTCCTTCAAGGCCATTACGGCCTATAGAGCCGGAGCTTATCCCGGTTTCTATAGCGTGAAGGGAACAGGTGATAATAATCACCTCCTGAACAGAACGCTAGTCTGACACAGGCTTTAACTCCCAAACTGCCTGGGTTCGAGAGGGGAAAATGTGTGTCTATCCCAAGGAACACGCGTTGGGCCTGGCGTTGCCAGACTTCGAACTCAGGACCTCATGATCCCCAGTCCGGAAGCCTAACCCCTCGGCCACCTCTTTTAGAAATAGGGCAAATATCTTCTGAGCTTACTGGATTACAATGATGGCTACACAATTTTTAAGGCTTCAAACGGTTGTTTGATTGAAATGAATTAATACAAGAAAAACTGAAAACAATGGTTATTGAAACTATAAAAAGGGATTATCTTCGTATACAAACATGTTGATGTCAGCTAACTGTAAACTGCTTATTTTGACAGGAACGAGTTCATCAAGATGGTTTGGATGAAATCATCAAGGCTGACCGCCAATCCTTGTTGGATGAAATTGACAACTTGCATCATAGACTGATGGATAGCAAATCACAGCTACAAGATGCCCGACAGGAACTTGACCAGAGAATTGTAGCTTTGGAAGACGCAAAACACAAAGCTGAGTGGAAACTGAAACACCAAAGTAAATAATAGATTTCATTTTTTTAAAATTCCCCTTACTTCGTTTATTTCTTTTTATGCGGGTAATATTTTTCCTTTGAAAATGTGTACACTATTATCATTTTGATGAAAAGATGTAGTGTACTCCAAATGTTTTTGTTTTCTTTTGGGATTTTTTTGCATAAATTGATAGACAATCACCTAATGTGCATATGACCAAAATACCAGTGTTGACATCAACAACAAAAAACATAATACATAGTTGTTTTTAAGATACTTAAAAAATGTTCATTTTGAACAGTTGAGAAATAATTATTTTTAAAACTCGTCCGTACAAACAATTCCGTTTTGTGTAAGCCTACATGATTTTATCAAAAGAATATACAACAGAAGTGTCAACTTTACCTTGGCTAAAATTCTATTTGCAGCAGGCTATTCATAATTATTTTGCTGCTGCATTCTGTTTTGTTATTGCGAGAACTAAAAGGAAAAAATCTTTTGTAGAGATAAACTCTGGGTCTGTAAAAAACAACCCAAAAACAACCTTCAAAAGAAAAAATCTAAAACAGACCTATACAATTTGTCTGTCTGTATATATTTCCTCTGCTCTGTTACCTTGAATGTCTAATTTATCTGAGACGTCATCCTTATCTCATTATTTTATTTTTTCTATTTAAGTTCAACTGCTGGAGCACAAAATACAGCAGGAAGAAGTAATTCAGAAAGATTTGAAGAAGTCAATCATGTTGAGCGCCAGCGAGTCTCTGAGTTGTCAAGTGAATCGAGTCAGGAGAGATCAAAGATACTAGAATTGCAGTCAGAGCTTTCTTCTACTCAGATTCATCTCTCAAAGGTCAAAGACGCGCTTGAAAGGGAACAGCAAAGGTTCAGCTCAGTAACGTAAGTCACAATTTTTTTGGTTCTTCGTGTTCTTAAGCTTTACGTTGACCATGAGTGAAAGGCTTCCACTGGCTTCACCCGGGAAGTGTTCCCAGAAAAATTGCAGCTACTAGAAATGTTTGTTAATTAATTTTTTTCCCCACTTGCTTTGTTATGTGTTTGTAAATATTTCAGACAGAGGTTGAAGTGGTGAGTAAACAAGTGTTTGGTGGGTTTTTTAAAGAGCCTTTGGTGGGAAATTAAAATTCTGCTATAATTTTGGAGACAAGAGAATTCTGGGAAAGGTTCCTTGTCAAAAGTCGTACTTGGAAATATAGGTGAAATATGACAATAAGTGACAACTCCACTAATAAAGACAGAACAAACATGTGACGTTTCAGGTATAACCCTCGTCAGACAACAAACGAGAAATATCTAGAATCTAGATCTAAGTACTACCTCAGGCATCACACAATGCGATGTCAGAAGAAAAACATAAAGGAGAAAGAAAGAAAGAAAAAGACAGTGATGATAAGAAACGTAGCAGAGGGGGGGGTGAAGAATGAGCGAGAGTGGAAGATTCAGATCTAGAATGAAATAAAAATATGAAAAGAAATAAGTAATAAAAGGTGAGAAAGGAGGTAGAGAGAAGGAGAGAAATAGAGAGAGAGAGAAAAAGAAAGAAAAAAGGCAGGGAAGAAAGAAAGGGAGAGAGAGACATGAGTATGGGAAACAAGAACGAAAAAATAGGATAAATATAAGACTAGATCTATATCTCACTGGGTCTAGAAAGAAAAATGATAGAGAATGAATGAAAGAAAGTATCAATCAAGGCAAAAATTTACACTGAAGGTGAAGGATGGAGTAGGGTAGAGGATGGTGAAGGGTCAGGGATAGTAATAGCGTGTGTCCTGGAGTTACTCCAGAGAAAATTATACAAATTGGTATAATTTTCTCTGGAGTAACTTTTTTCTTCTGACATCACATTGTGTGATGTCTGAGGTAGTACTTAAATCTAGATTCTAGATATTTCTCGTTTGTTCTCTGACGAAGGGTTATACCCTAAACGTCATGTGTTTGTTCTTTCTTTATTAGTGGAGTTGTCACTTATTGTCATATTTCGCCTTTGACTTCCTCCACTGTGGCTCCTTCGTATTACTTGGAAATATAATAGCCACCTTGCTCATCGGCGTGTGAAAGCTGCGAGTTCCCCAGGGACCCCTTGGCAGAAAGCGACAGGGAGATTTAAGGTTTTGCTTTTGTTAATACATTTTAATGTGTGGCCTTTCTTTTCTAGTTTACAGTAACCGATAAGTGAAGTTGAATAGGTAAAGTTAATGTTGAAAAGATTTGAATTGAGTGAGATCTTCTGTTGGAAGGTAATTTGGGGCAGTATATGTTTGAGTTTGTTTTGGCCACAAGAACTGTTTATATCGTTGATAGTAATGACAGTATCTAGCTAACTGAATTATTTTGATTTCTTTTAAAGTTTAGCCATGTTGACCAACAGGTAAAATGTGAATCAATTAAAATCACCCGTATTGTTATTTCTTATTACTTTTATTTTCGTACTCACCTTACAACGTATATTTCAAAGGTATTCTCCGTAGATGACACATGCATATAATCTTCGCTTTCATTAGATTTTAGTGTCGGCAAGACGGGATAATCAGAAGAAAAACAAATTGACAAAAATTATTTTGTAATCTGAATGAATTAATGGATGAATATCATGGAAGATAGACCATCAAGGTTGCTTTTGGGAAGGAAAGGAGAGCAAATGGGGAAGGAAGCATTGTTTCAGTTTATAATTTGTCATTTTGTACTTGGTTATCACAACCCTGAAACTCACTTGCATTATCAAATATTTATATTGTGACTTTTCATTCATTCATTCACAGTTTCAGCCTTTTAACCTTTTTGATGCTGTATTCTGAAGATGAAGCAACATTTGTTTTTATTTAAGATATAATCGATACCTTCTTATATCCCTACAAATTATTTACGTGTAAGTGTCAACTGTCACATAAAGCCCCTCTTTTTTTATTATTTTTCCAGATCTCTTGTCTGTTATCACTTTGCCTTTGTTTAATAGAGTTATACGACCTTGAAATGCATTTTCCATTTGTACATAGACCTCTCCTTATCTGGTTTATACTTACCACAAGAGGCATCATGATTTTTATTCTTGGTTCCAACCCTGGTTCTATTCATTCATGCAGGTTGGATTGGATTTTACGTAAGTGTCAACACACAGCCCCCTGTTTTTTTAATTTTTCCAGACCTTGTCTGTAATTTTGGCCTGAAAGAAACAAACTTAAACACGTGCCTACACCCAGCTGTTATAATATCATGAAATTGTAGTCCGATCGTTTTTCTATTGAAAAATTGAAATATCTGTCTTAAATGAATGCTCTTTCTTCATTTCTTTTTTTCTCTTTCCCTTTGTCCGTCTGTATCAAACCTAGCGTCATTCATATTTATTTATTAAAATTAGTTTTTTCCCCCTCGAATCAGTCATGTGGACATATAAAACCGACATGAGGTTATTCCATGCTTGAATAAATGTGCAGAATTGATAAAGGACTCTTGTTCTCCAAGAAATCTCAAAATTAAAGCTTAAAAACTTAAAAAATTTCTTAGATTTCACTTTAGTCAAGTCTTGAAGCTTTCCAAAGTGGGTTTTCAAACAGTCTTCATTTTTGTACTCTTTGATAAGCCGTTGTCATATATACTTGCGGCCAAATGTATTTTCCACTCAATCTGTATATCTGTGGCTGACTGTTCATCAGGTAAAAGAGCATCTAGACTCAAATAGCTGCTGAGAGTTGATCTTATTGTATTGAGCATGTCTTGCACATCCATTGTTGGGAGTTGCCTTTGTGTTGACTATGTGATCTTTGTGAGGGTTTCTAAGAATACTTTGGAGACGTAAAAAAAATTAAACAGAAGAGAAAAAAGACTGATACCGTGTGATAAGTAGATTTTGGGGGGATATTAATGCCTGTTGATGACTTGAAGAAAATCTTTTACTGAAAGAGACATTTCTTTAACAAAGAGAAGAAGGTAACAAAGAAAACAGAAGCATCACAGACATGATTAAAATATTATGTCATTTTCACCTCTATACACAAATAGCTTTTCTGCTTTTACTATTCCTTATCGGACATAATGGAAATTGAAATGACAAATAAAGAAAATTTCTCTGTAGAGAAAGTTATCTCAATCATTTTAATTCACGTCATTTACCTGATAAATGTTGTAGATCTGCTTTGCTCTGCAACAGGAAAAATTCAGATAGCAACACGCCTATGTCATATGCAATCCACATGACTCTAGAAATAGAAAGATGGGATTCATCTTCCTTTTCGTAATTTTTAACCACCGAGGCTTTAGAAATCTAAGAGGCACAAATTGTTACAAGGCTGTAGAAAAGAATTCCTTAAAATCTTACCACTGGCTTGGCGGGAAGAAGAAACCAAAGGCTTTTGATTAAGCTCTGCTTCTAGAAAACACTATATGAGATTCCTTTACAAAAGCGCAAACCGTTATACAATATTTTTCCTCGATTTAAGATTTCAATGAAATTCAACACTTGCTCCCGTTTCATTTGTAGTTCCATTTGTCAAGTTATATGGATTGCCTACGACACGGACAAGTGGCTTCTCTGTTCTGTCATACTGTCTTTCATCTTGCCTTTTCGCAGTACTAATAATTGGTCTTAATTATATTGATGTGCTTTTTCTCAGCTTATTTAAAAAATCAACCTGTTAAATCCGTATTGATAATTGTGGTGTAACAAGATTTTTTAAAATCCATTAAAACTGGTGCTTGGTATGTACACTAGATTGCCCTTGTACTACAAGGGTAGAGAGGTCAAGAAAACATAATCTTATAAGAAAGCCGAAAGTCTATTTGTCCGTAAACAGAGTTCTTACCATCTGGAATTTGTCAGGAAGAAGTCTAAACAATGAGGAATGAAGGAAACACTCCCCTTTTCTTTTTATTCAGCAAATGGCAAAACTCCATGGAGAAGCGTTGGAAGCAGTTTTTTTCTAAAGAAGATGAACAATACGCTGAAATTTTCTGCTTTTTTTGGAAATAGCTATTGTGATTGCAACATGCATTTCCTCAATGATGATATTGTGCCAATTGCCATGGCTATTTGCTTTGTAAAAAGTTATTTTCTTTGTCTCAAAGGTAATCATTAAACTGGACAGCTCTGCAGTTTTAATAATTATACAAGGACTAAAGCACCTATAAGTAAATTTTACAGAAGCGTAAAACGATTTTGATGTTTTGATGTTACCATACTAAAACTGCTTGTCGTAAGTTATTCGTAAATTGATACATTATGTGGGTGCTAAATGAATGATATGATATTGTTGGATCATGGACATCCAAACCCTGCATATGGAAAAAGTGACCACTCATGCATATTCATCCTTCTGTCATAAAAATAGCCACGCCCGACGATCGCCTGTCCACCATATATGTGAGTTAAGAGGAAACAGCAAGACGAAAGATAACTGAAAGAAGTAGAACCTACCGGTAGCACCTGTCAACCACCCACTCGCCTCGAGGACGTTTGTCCTTATCATAAACACGTGTCATCAGACCAACACATTTGACTTATTGTCATTATTTTTAGATAGACAAAGTATCATTGTTTTGACAGAAGGGTGAATTTGTCCTTTAACCGCAGGAATGGCTTTGCCATTCTTTTAAAAGGCAAAAACATGAGTTATCAACTCTTCTATTTATAAAGATCATACACGAAACCTATATAGAAATGTGTGCCTTGTTGAAACATTCATGAATCTATACTATAAATAATACAACTTAACCTAATTTGGCTCTTTCGTCCTTTTGTCTTAAAACAGCAGAGCTTGTTTATGCACATGAATAAACCGCTACATGCAAATGAGGCTTTACATTTTGTCACATCATAGTTACAAATTTTCCAACTGGCTCGCATTTAAAACCTTTTTTTTAGTAAGTAAAAAACTATCTGAGCACATTTGCTTCTTAAAACAAAACAAAAAATTCAAGGCTTGTTTTCACAAATATTTATTCCTCTTTGTCTATTTGTGATAACATCCGTCCTATAGCTTCTCTTTACACTCATTTCATTATATATTATTAGAATTAATACTCTCTTCAAGCCTTGCTTATCGTAAATGACACAAAATTTCATACTAATTTTTTTTTCTAGCTGTAAAGGGTTTTAAGATGTAATTTTATTTGTCATGTAGCAAAATGATGTCTTCCTTTCAAGCATGGAGTTAGTTAAGTCAAGTTCACAATTTTTGTTGCAGTGTTTTATATTTTTCTGTTGGAATGGGCATGGAGATCCATGTTTTAGTGCTGTGGTTGTTTTATTTTTGTCTTGTATCCCATTCATAAGTGCTGGGGAAAATAGGGCTGAAGATTACCTTTCTAAAGAAAAAGTTATGTGACAGGAAGGATTTTTTTCTTCTTTCATCAGAAAAGTGAAGAAAACTTAGTTAATATGGTGATTACGGTTTATGACTGCTTGAACTATTATGGGTCAAGAACATTCAGTTAACCTGAATTAACATGGGTCTTTTTTTTTCTCGCACCTGATAATCCTTTATCCATTTATACTTGTATGCATGTATTATCAACTGCGGGTCATTTTTTATTCATCTTCGGGTTTTGTTTTGTTTTTAATTGTGTCCAATGAGGACAAATAGTTTAATGGACTATCATCGTGTTTTGGCTATTGTTGCATTAATCGTTTAACACAGTTTTGTGTTTCAAATCAATTACTCGGGGCATTTAACTACAAAAATACATATATTCTAAGAACAAAAATCAGACATCGCAGTCAACTATTGGGATTCAAACAAAAGCAGGGGAATCCTGTTTGTACATTTAAAAAATTTTTTTATTGGATGAAAAGTCAGTTTGTGTTTTATTCTTTTCAAAATGTCCAAAAGCGTGTCATATCATCAATTTAGAAATGTTTTTCTCTCTCACTACAGGCTTGGCGGTTTATCAGATTCACCACGCTCAATTGTCCTGTCTCACACAAAAATTGTAACCGAATTCGGTCTAACTTTGTCACAAATTTCACCTAGATTTTGTCTTAACTTCAGATTCTCTTTCCGGCTGAGAATTATATCGCCGTGAAAGCAAGGTGTCAGCCTCTCAAATAACGGGTTCACGCCCCGCCAGTTGAACAATTTTCACGTTTTTCTATCATCATTCCCCCCTCCCCCCCCTATCCCCCGCAGTCCGGATAGGTGGATTGACACTTAGTCCCATCGGAGACAGATGATAAAAAGGATGTCCTGTGTGCGGATTGCGACACTCTGTAACACATAAAAAAAAAAATCCCTTGGCTGTTTACAGGGCAGTCTAGGCAAAATTTAAAATACTACACCCCTACCCCCCTACCCTCCCGAGATCGCCTGTGGATGTGGGTACAAATCAAACAAAAACCCAAATATGCGCGTTACACGATCATAGCTAACTTCTCTTAATCAGCCTGGGAATGGTTTTGTTTTAACACAGAGGGATAACAAGTGGTTCCTTGGTATTAAAATGTATGTATTTGTTTGTTGTTTGTTTTGTTTTAACACAGAGGGATAACAAGTGGTTCCTTGGTATTAAAACGTATGTATTTGTTTGTTGTTTGTATTGTTTTGTTTTTAAAATGTAAAATCTTATTTTTGTAAAATATTTTTATTAACCTATTGCTGTCTCTTTGTTTTTCAATTTTCCTCAGTGATGCCCTGGAAGAGGAGCATGCCAAAACTGTCCACCTGTCTGACTTGCTCGACTCTACTCGGAAGAAACTTCATGACCTGCAGGACGAATCCGCCCATTCCCAGGCCCGACATCAGCAGGTCTCCGACTCTGAAGGCGCCTTCATCAAGGTACCGTGATGATCACACCTTGCTATAGATTTTGTTTTGTTTTCTTCCCCTGTTTTTTTTAATTAATCATTTTAAGAACAGGACGTGTATTCATTTCTGTCCTATAAACATGGCTGCTAACTAGCACATATAAAAATTGTATTTAGTATGGGATTTGGTTTTTTTGCTTTGAGTCCATAAGTCTGTATTTACTTTGAAAATTACATATACATGAGGGTTAGCTGTATTTGTTTTATAAAAGAAGCCCCTAAGAGACAAGAGATTATAATAATAATAATAAATCTTTATTGTCTGTTAAAGGCAATTTTTCGTTTGACAATTGTGGTTGGGAAATCCAAAACATGGGATATACATAATAATATATTGACATTGAAAATTGGAAATTGAATGTACTTCAAAAGATATATAAAGTCAAAATATTTATTCTAAACGTGCCTACTCTTATAATATGCAAGCAAACACACAGAATATGCAGACATTGATGATGATGACGATGATGATGACCAACGCAAATGCAATGGGTGTGCATAAATGATTAAATACACTCATATAACCCGTATTCGACTATATGCATCCTTCACATATGGGGGTGTAGTTCTGAGGTGCCATTCTGAGTTTGCAAAACTACCGTTACACTTTGTCAGAAAGGCCAGCGATTGGCAAAAATGTTCTTATTTATTACTGTAAAGCTGGTTAATTCAAGGTAAATTATCAATGTTTTCTGGAATATTTTCGGGCTGTCATTCAAGTTAGAATTAGTTTGTGCGGTCAGAGTCTGGTTTTCGATTTAAAATTGTTGGCAGCCATGCTTTAAGATCATCGCTTATGGTGGATCGAGAAAATCGTAATGAAACAAACACCCTGAGATTACCGCATATGATGGGCTTGCTAAATGTCAATGAAATAAATTAAATAAACTGTGCTCATACCGTTAGAATTTTAACACAACTATAACGTGAGCAGTTAGCAGGTACTGCTGGTAGGTGTTACTTCCTACCTTTCACTCTTTTACTTGTTTTTCATCTTCCCTTTTCTTTAAATTGCTATAAAAAAAAACAAACCAACAAACAAATAATCAAAATATAATTTAAGAATTTATTTTTTATATATACGTCTTTCAAACCTACAAATGGCTCCTTGCTCAAAATCAACGTTAAATCGCTCTCTTTTTTCTTCTTCTTCATAATGACTGACCAACTCAATTCTTGAGTATTATTACCACCAGCGCGATATGTTAATTTAACCCAAAAATATTAATCCGATTTTGGTCTAAAAGTGATGTGTTTTTAATTTTGTTTCTAAAGTCTTCAGTACTCTTGCTGAGTTTTATTTCTTTTGGCAATCCATTCCACAGCCTTACATTACTACTAGGGGAAAAATGAGTGCAGGTGACAATCCAATGTTTGAAGATGGAACCATGTATAGTTTGACAGCCTGATCTGGTCGTTCTTGTTCTTGTAACCCTTGACTCTCGTGGCATGACTTTTATTTGCGTTTTGTCATCAGGAGCTGCAGATGGAATTGAGAAAGAGCGGGAGCGGAGCCAGGACTTCTCAGAGGCCGAGGAACAAGCCCAGAGTCAAATAACAAGACTTTCCGACAAGCTGGAAGTCATGAAGAGCAAGCTGACGGTGATCCAGGAGGACTATGAATCCAAGATTGAAAGTTTGCACCGAGAATGGATGGCAAAGTGAGATCCCACACGACTCAATATTTATTAGTAGAACTTTTTAGAAATGAAGTGTGGGGGGGCAGGGGTTGCTCTGCTTAACGGATTTTTTTTTTAATGTTTCTGCTTTGAAATTAATTCTCTTTTTTTTCTCTGACAATTAAACTTTGTCTTCATCTACAAAATCGATATTGGATTCGTCCACAAAGAAAATCAAGGGATATCAAGGAGACTTATTTCATAAGTTCTAGCCTTGTCCTCTCCTCTTTCTCTCGCATCTTTCATCTTGCTGTTTTTTCTTAATTCACCCTGAGACCACCGGAGATGGCACATGACGGACGGGGGTAGATTTCAGTTAATCAAAAGCGAAGCCCTCATTCTTTTTTTCATTTTTTTACCACATCACTCACTTTGCTATATTCCTCTCCAATTACGCTGAGATTACCACTATGGTGGACTGGGTAAATTTCAATCAATCAATCAATATCAGACATGTCTGTTTTCTTGCTTTTTGTAAAATTTTGTACGAGTGGTTGGTGAATACAACTGGTGGTCCTACTTCTTCCTTTCCTTCCTTCATTCAATTATGTCTTACATCATCTTGCTGTTTCTTCTGTTTAATTCACTCTGAGATCACCATGTATGATAGACTGGGTAAATTCCAATGAAACCAACTTTGTTTTTCTGTTGGTATTTTGTGGGGGGGGGGGTTGTACCTTATGTCGAGGTCGGGGGACTCAGTCGTCCAGAGGCAAGGTGTCGGCCTCTCAACCCAAAGGGAGTGGTTTCAGCCCCACCAAAGTTTGAGAATGTATTTTCGAGCAAAATCTACCCTGGCTGATCCAGGTAGGTGGATCGACACCTAGTCACATCTGAGACGGATGATAAAAAGGAGGCCCTGTGTGCAGATCACAACACTCTGTGCACATTAAAGATCCTTTGGCTTTTTACAGGGAAGTCTGGGCAAAAATTATAAATTCTACCAAAACCCCTGAAATCATCAAATTAGATCAATTCATTTAAAAATTCGTGTTTCCTCTTAATTCACCCCGAGATCATCGCACATGGTGGACGGGATAAATTTCAGTGAATCCAAAGCTTGCCTTCATTTTTTTCTTTTTATGCTTTTACATCATCTCTCACCTTGCTATATTCCTCTCTAATGTACTTTGAGATTACCACTTATGGTGGGCTGAGAAAATTTCAATCAATCAATCAATATCAGACATTTTTGTTTTCTTGCTTTTTGTAAAATTTTGTATGAGTGCCTGGTGAATACAACTGGTGGGTCTTACTTCCTTCATTCAATTATGTCTTACATCATCCTGCTGTTTCCTCTGTTTAATTCACTCTGAGATCACCATGTATGGTAGACTGGGTAAATTCCAATGAAACCAATTTTGCTTTTTTGATGTTGTTGGGTTGTTGTTTTGTTTTGTTTTGGGGGGGGATCTTTAGCACCTTATGTCGTGGGACTCGGTAGTCCAGAGGCGCAAGATGTCGGCCTCTAAACCAAAAGGTGGTTTCGAGCCCCACCAACGATTGAGAATGTATTTTCGAGCAAAATCTACCCTGGCTGATGCAGGTAGATGGATTGACACCTAGTCACATCTGAGACGGATGATAAAAAGGAGGCCCCGTGTGCAGATCACAACACTCTGTGCATGGTAAAGATCTCTTGGCTTTTACAGGACAGTCCGGGCAAAAAAAAATCCTGCCAAAAAGCCTCGAAATCACCTTAGTTGTGGATGTGGGTGAATCAAATCAATAAAATTCCTCTTAATTCACCTTGAGATTGTCATGTATGTAAATTCCAATGAAACTAACTTTGCTTTTGGAGGGGGAGGGGGGGACGGGGTGGGTTTGCACCTAATGTCACAGAGGTGTTTTAAAGAGTTTTCTCAAAGTTTGAAGTCAATACTTAAATAACTCCACCAAATGGTAAGAACAAAACAAAGGAAACTGAAACACAGCTGGCAAGAAACAATGGGAAACAACTCCTAATTAAGAAGAGCAGAGAGGATGATATAAATGTACATTGAGGAATTATTTTTGTTGTTGATGAAATGTTCCAAATGATTCTTAAATGGGATTTTTTTCTTCTTCTCCCGACAGAGAGCTTCATAAAAGGAAAGAAAGTGATTCAGTTGCCATCACCAACCTGAATGATTTGCTGGACGTTGAACGAGATAGTCACAGGAAAAGTTTGGAACAGGAGAGAAATACCACGAGAAAGCTCAGACAGGAAATAGAGGAGCTACAAGTGAGAGCACAAATTCATCAGGGATCCTTTTATATGTTAAAAAACAAAACAAACATTAAAACCCACCTGTTTTCCGCACAGCCATAAAATCAACACAGATTCATAGTTCTCACTGCTTGTCATAAATATATATATATAGGAGTGGGGTGCTATACAAGAACTATTCATTATTATTATTATTATTATTAAGGTTGAAATAATTTAGGACTCCAGCCATTGTTGGGTTGATATCTGTTGTATTATTAGTAACCAAGGACGGAGACAGCAAAGGTTAGGGAGACTGCTACGGGCCGTAGAGAAATTGACACCTTTTATTGGTACTCCTTGTACCAGTCGGTTTATCGGACTGTGTACACAAAAAATTTGATAGGTGGATTTTGTTAAATTTATATTTGGCAAAACTAGAGTTTCTTTGTCAATTAATTGATTTACATAAATGTTTAAAACCTCATTTATAAGAAATATGTTTGATTCATTGAGGAGGAAATGAAATCTGTTAGATCATGAGGGAAACCACTATGTAAAAGCCTTTTTCCCTGATTAATGTAACTTTGCAGTTATTGTACAATTTTAAAAGTATAAAACTGTAAACCATCTTGAGTTATGATCATTGCTTTTCAAGCTTTTTTTGCATAATTTTCTGTTGTAAATCAGGTTTTTAATAAGTTACGTTTCCTGTTCTTTTTCCTCTCATTATAGATGGAAAATGACCGTTTGGTGTCCTCCTATGACATGGAAAAAGCTAGGGCTGACAGTATAAAGAAAAACCTTGATTCTGTGAAACAGGAGAAGCAGATGCTGACAGCAGAAAATAATAGACGTTTGCAAAGAACAGATCCAGAAACATCCGCGTTGCAAAGAAAAGTGGCACGGACAATTTCGGCTTCTTTCCAATGTGTCCCTCTCCTTGTCTCCGTATCTATGGCTGTCTCTCTGCATGTCTCTGCTGTCTCTGCTGTCTCTGACTGTCTGTCTCTGTCTGTCTGGCTCTGTCTGTCTCTGTCTCTGTCTCTGCCTGTCTGTTTGTCTGTCACTCTGTCTGTCTGTCTGTCTCTGTCTCTGACTGTCTGTCTATGACTGTCTGTCTCTCCCTCCCTCTCTCTCCCTGTCTCCCCCTATCCTCTCCCTCTCTCCCTGTCTCCCTCTCTCTCCTCTCTCTCCCCTCTCTCTCTCTCTCTCTCTCTCTCTCTCTCTCTCTCTCTCTCTCTCTCTCTCTCTCTCTCTCTCTCTCTCTCTCTCTCTCTCTCTCTCTCTCTCTCTCTCTCTCTCTCTCTCTCTCTCTCTCTCTCTCTCTCTCTCTCTCTCTCTCTCTCTCTCTCTCTCTCTCTCTCTCTCTCTCTCTCTCTCTCTCTCTCTCTCTCTCTCTCTCTCTCTCTCTCTCTCTCTCCCTCTCTTTCCCTCCCTCCTCTTCCTCTCTTTTTTCTCATTGATTTGTTTTATCATTGTTTGTCACTATAATGGACTGACATGTGTTGGTGAAAGGGGTTACTCGGTGCTTTTACTTTTAATGCGGGTGTGTTTCTTATTTCTCTCTCTTTTTTTGCTCCTTTTTTTTATTTCTTTTAAAGTCCGAGCTTGAAAATGAACTGTCTACGGTGCAAGAGAGAGCGAAGGAATTAGAAACTGAACTCAGCAGGCCCAGACCCGCCGGGTCAAAACGGACACGCCACCGCTGGACAGCATCACCAGGAGGCTTTCACCAATCTGGCCGTTGTAAGTTTTTGTCTGTGTGTCTGTTCAAAGCATGGCATGGGGGTATGGGTACTGGCCAGGCCACTGTGTTGCAGGAGAGGAGAGGGGAAGGGGATGAGGAGGTAGGGGTCACAACAAGAACAGCAATGATAATAATAAGAATAATAATAAAAATAATAATCATTATCATAATCATAATCATAGTCAGTCCTAATAATAATAACAATAACAATAACAATAACAATAACAATAACAATAACAATAACAATAACAATAACAATAACAATAATAATCATAATAATACAATAGTGTCCACCTTGCAGGCCACCGCCTAAGAGGCCAGTCTGCTCTAGAGGCTGTCTTGTGTGTGTGTGTAAGTGTGTGTGTGTAACGGATGTATAAGGGGCTGCCTTTAAGAAACGTCAGTCCCGCTTACAGACCGATTTTTATATTTCGTCAGAAGGCCAATTGGTCTGCTAAACTGAATGCATTGAAACAAAAATTCAAATTCAGATCAGCAATGCCGCATTTTTCCTTATCTGGAACATACATGTTGTGCTGAAGGCCTAGAATCTGCTGAGCCAGTATCAGGCTCTTTGATGTTGATGCCAAACATCCACTAGATTGACACCTATGGTTCTCATCAGAAGGGACTTGATAGTTCAGAGGCAAGGTGTCGACCTCTTAACCAAAAGGTAGTTGGTTCAAGCCCGGCCATGGGTTGAAAATTTTTCTCGAATTTTTAAAAACAAAATAGTAGCAGTCTAAGAACATGCCCTTTGGGAGATTGAAAAATCATGCTGGTAGGCGGACCGTTTTGGTAAATGAATTGGACTCTATGTAGTCAATGGCCATCCATTTTTTCCTGCACAGCAAGCAACAAATCAATGACAATTTCCTCGTTTACTGACATCACATGGGTCGGACACACATCTTTGATTTGATGGACAACGATTACCCTCAGTTGGTTTTTTGTAACGTACCTCAAGCATGAATATAGACCATCGTACCGTGCATCACAATGCCACACTATCTGCCAGGTAGTGTAAGATTAACTGTTAATGGCCTATGTATGCTAGACGATGTGGTGACCCTTGTTTGCAGGTAGAGAGAGTTTGCTATCAGCATCTATTTATTACAGCTGAAAGGTGTGACTTGATCGTCTACACATCGGATTTAATTGAAATGCCTTCATCTTTTGAAATCTACGAAAAAGACACCTTTCTGTCTTGATGACTTTGACAAGATAGGTGTCTGTTATTGTTAAAAATGAATTTCTTATCCGTCAGGGTGTTGTTAAGGGGCCACTTTATAGCGAAAAAATTCTTCTGTTTCTTAAGAATATGTGCTGGTATGTGGACAGTGCTGTTGTTAGGCAGTGAGTTCTTACGCCACTATTACTGTGTAACAAACAACCGATTTATGATCTTGACGGTGAATGTCGAGACCGTGTAAGTCTAAAATTAGTAACATCTTTTTTTTCGCTTTTTTAACATTATCAAAACTCCTATGCTTCGTCTAGGTAGGATTCTGTGACACAAGAACCAGTAGAATCCCATAACCATATGAGCAATCCGTGTATCCCTATTCGGTCTAGTTTTTGACACTTGCAAACTGTGTATATCTGCGAAAATTGAGTAAAATGCGCAGCATTTTTTTTATTTTATTTTCTCAAAACATCCAAAATTGGACTTACACGGTTTGAGACTTTCAACATCGTTATGTCCTAGAAAGAAGTTAGAATTGATATTAAAAAGAGTAGTCATTTGTAACTTAATATTTTCATCTCTTCTTCTCCTCTCAGGCATCAGTGGTGGATGAGGAGTTGAAATATAGACTGGCGCAGTGTTGTACCAAACTTCAGATTGTGGCTGCCAAGCTCCAAGACATGAGTGACACCTCTCAGCAGCGTGGGGGAGCATCGGCAAGCCACGTCGGCGTGTTGAAAGAAGGAGCGGTGAAAGTTGTGATGGACGAGCTGTCCAAACTGAAGGCTGAAATCCGACAGCAAGAAGAAAAGAGGCGGCACAATGAAAGGGAGCAGGTGTGCAAATTATTTATCTGTTTGGTTTTGTACAGATTTTCGTATTTTACTTTATAATTTCCTTTGCTCTTGTTTTAGGATGTAATGGTACAGTATATATATATATATATGTCATTTTTGCCAATAGAAAGCATTTGTCTTCTTCCTCGGATACAGTGGAACCTCTCAAATCGGGAATCTGGGAATCGGGAAACCCGGCTTATCGGGAGAATTCCTAGGAAACGGAATTGTTTCTATACATTTTACCTCTTTAAATGGGAAAGGTCTCAGGGGGACAATTTTCGCGGGTTTGCATTGATTATCATCACCATTTCCCCCATATTTATTTATTTATTCCAACACTCACTTTTTATCCCAGTTAAGTTTCCATGTTAGCAAAACATCAATTATTACACCTGCATTAGTGTTACACATGTTGTACATTGCATAATGTGTACACGATGTCTCAAGTGCCAGTTTGCAGGCCAGACACACCATACATCCATTAAGAAGGTGTGAAAGCATGTGTTGAGCCAGACCTTGCTCGTCCACCTAACAATACAGTCGGTGTTGACATGGGGCCGTGCATAGAAAGTTGTGCATTGTCATATTCTGTTATTGCCCGCCTCATCCATCAATCGGACATGAGAGGAGATTTAATGACCCACCATGCCTTCTTGATTACGTGTTTTTTCTATCTACCGTCCAACGAAGATCGATTGTGGGTGTGAGTGACACCTCTGATGAATGCCATCTTCGTTTTGATCAACTGGTCCTGTGGCTACTTGTTCATTTAATTCTGCATTTTACCACTCACAGAAGGGCTTAGGTACCTCAAACTGCTGAGGAAAAATCAAAATCCCTAGGTCCCGGCAAATGCAAACCCGGCAAGTCGGGACGATTTTAAATCCACCGTGACTTTCCAATTAGAGAGGTTCCACTGTCATTCAGTTGCTTGACTCAGAAATATCATCATTTCTGTGGAGTTGTTTGTTTTTTTTTTCAAGTATGACACACTAAGGTGAAAGAAATGGATATTGCAATCAGAAAGTTAGTTTTAAACTTACATCCAACCAATCAAAGTAAAGATACCAAAAGTGGGGCTTAGTGCCTTAGGGTATGCAGGGGGCAAATGGCAAAAGGGGGGCTTAAAAAAGCCTTAGGGTATGCAGGGGGCAAATGGCAAAAGTCAGGCTTAGTGCCTTAGGGTATGCAGGGGGCAAATGGCAAAAGTGGGGCTTAGTGCCTTAGGGCATGCAGGGGGCAAATGGCAAAAGTCGGGCTTAGTGCCTTAAGGTATGCAGGGGGCAAATGGCAAAAGTCGGGCTTAGTGCCTTAGGGCAAAAGTGGGGCTTAGTGCCTTAGGGGGCAAATGGCAAAAGTGGGGCAAATGGCAGTGCCTGAGTGCCTTAGGGTATGCAGGGGGCAAATGGCAAAAGTGGGGCTTAGCTTTAGGGTATGCAGGGGGCAAATGGCAAAAGTGGGGCTTAGTGCCTTAGGGTATGCAGGGGGCAAATGGCAAAAAGTCGGGCTTAGTGTCTTAGGGTATGCAGGGGGCAAATGTCAAATGTCAAAGCTTTATTGTCACTCGTCACAGCAGCCTGGAAAAGAAGTCGGGCAATGTGCCACTCACATTAGGTTTGCAGGGGTAGAATAGTGAAATTCCTTGAACTGTGAAACCTGATGTCATTTTCTACAGTGAAATAAGTAGGAAATAAATGAAGGGAGTGAGAATCGTGGATTCAAAAAATGCCATTTGTTTCATTTTCACAGAGTGGTGACCTACCCTCAGAGCAGCTTCTTCAACACAACCAGCAAATGGCTGAGCATATCATCAAGTTGAAGAAAGAGAAGGAGCATCTTACAGACATGATGAAGTCGCTAGAAAATCGTCTACAGAAGAGCACCTTGACCAGTCGGTCTCCTCAGGTTGGAATTTGTTGCGACTGAAATTGTGGATTTTTGTTTGTTTGCAGATGATTTGGATTTTCTTGAACAGTGTACGTGCACTTCTACTCTTTGCTCAAGACTTGCAGCAAGGAGGTTTTACACACAAAAATCTCAACTTTTCATTGTTTTAATAACACAAAGTAAAGTAACTGACCGACACCCCCTCCCTTTGGTAGTCCAGAGGCAAGGTGTCGGACTCTCAACTAAAAAGTAGTGAGTTCATGCCCCGCCAACAGTTGAAAAATTTTATCGAGTTGTTTCTGAAAAATCTACCCCCCTGGTCCAGGTAGGTGGATCGACACCTAGTCCCATCGGGAGACAGACATTAAAAAGGAGATCCCATGTGCAGATCACGACAAAATTAAAAATCCTACTCAAACCCCCAAGATCACTTTAGTTGTGGATGTGGGTAAATAAAATAAATTAAATAGAATAAAGGAAAACTTGAGCACTTTTCTTTACCAAAGTTACACAAAGGACAAAATTTGTCTTGTCCAGGTCCCACATTAACTGTCATCTCATGATTTTTTTACTTATCTAATTACGAGCAATTTCAGAACACAAAATATATACTTTCATGATTTTTTAAGAAGAAATTTGAGTTGATGATGACACCTTCCTCCCAAATTATTTTCTTCCTCGACAGACATTCTATCTCCCTCCGTTCTTGTTAATTGGGAGTCATTGGAGTAACATCTATAATGCTTTGAAAACAATAAGGCTATGGATGGAATGGAAATTTCAAAACAAGCCTTGAGAATAGTGTACAGTAATAGGAATTTAATAAATGCGGCTTAAACTGATGACACAGGAAGATTTTAAACATTTTTACCTACCACCTGGGGGACTCGGTAGTCCAGAGGCAAAGTAAAGATCGTGAGTTCAAACCCTTAGTTATTTTTTTTTTTCGAGAAAAATTCTTCCCGAGATCACCTTAGTTGTGGATGTGGGTAAAATCAAATCAAAGCAAATCAAATCAAATCAAACCCACCACCCCATTTCCAAGTAAGGAATTTGAAGTAACGTTTTCGTTTCATTATGAAGTAAAACATTTTGTAGTGAAGCCATACTTGACTGCCTGCCACATGCATTAAAAGTTTTTACTGTCTCTATGGGTGCTGACGGCGTGTTTTCTCTTCACCATAGATGAGCCTACCTCATTACACCTCTGATATCACAAGTGATGAAGACGGAGGTACGACCGAACAGTGTGGGCAAGTGAAAAGCTCAGTCTGCAGATGGCCTTAGATTCGGCCGAACATGAAATCCAGCGTCTTTCGGTCAGAATTGCGACGCTACAGCTCTTTACTGAAGGCTGATGGAAAGCTGATGAAGATGGATCCTGATAAGGTAAACCGTAATGAATACAAATGCACCAATGTCATCATCATCATCATCATCATCATCATCATCATTATCATTATCATCATCATCATCATCATCATCATCATCATCATCATCATGTCAGCATTGATGATCATGTTCTTCATCCACATCATCATTCATCATCATCATCATTATCATCATCATCATCATCATCATTATCATCATCATCATCATTATCATCATCATCATCATCATCATTATCATCATCATCATCATCATCATCATCATCATCAGGTCACTGATGTCACTCTTATCAGGCTGTTTACTTTCTTTGTCTTTAGCCATCATGCCATTCCATCCAAAATCGAGTTGTGACCAGGTGTTCCATTTTCTCCTCCTCATTACGTGTCCCAAAACAGTTGCTTGCCTTTTCCTTATTTTGTTGAGGACAGTTCTGTATGTCTCTGCCTTTTTGAGAATGTTTTCGTTCGTTTTTATCTTGTCCATGAGACGCGTAGCATTCTTCTCAAGAACCACATCTTGGTTGCTTTGTTTAGGGTCCATGCTTCACATCCATTCGTGAAGATGGGCTCAATGTAACATTGAAGCACTCTTTTCCTCGTTTGCATAGATAGATTTATATTTGACAGAATGTGCTTCATTTTTTTAAACTGAATTTTTGTATGATTTATTCTTACCTTAATCTCTGTGGTGGTCCTTCTATCTGAGTTCAAGGTCTTGTGATTTAATTTTTCCTGTCAAAATTTTAATGTTTTAATGTCATCACAAGCTGATTTAATTTGACTTTTCTGTTGATGGTCGCTGCTGGTAGTCTCTCCTTCTTTCCCTTCACTCTTTTACATGTCTGTCTGTCATCTTGTTGTTTCGTCTCGATTCACCCGGAGACCACAGCATGATGGATGGGGTAAACAAACAATTATGTAATTGGCTACACTTACCTTTTTCTCTCGCTCTTTTAACTTTATTTTAAGCATAGAGCGTTTTGAATCTCAAACAGTATAAAAGTGCACATATTTCATATCGAGAGTAATCTTTTTATATCTTTTAATGCAAATAGAATTAATGTGCTCCTGTTGTGTCTCCAATAGCATTCTCAGTTAAAATTCAGGATAATGATATTAAATGGTATGTTCAAATCCCAGAGGTATATGCATGGCCAATGGAGAATAATTTCAATCAATCAATCAATCAATTAATAAATCAATCAATCATCTTTCATCTCAGACTCAACGTTTATACGGCAAATTCCTTCGGGCTGAGAGCTTCCGAAAGGCATTGATATACCAAAAGAAGTACTTATTACTGTTGTTGGGAGGATACCGAGACACGGAGCAAGAGACGCTAGCCATCTTGGCTTCCATGGGAGGTCACCCATCCCCAGGTCGCAGCATTTCCCAGGGAGGGATCCATTCAAAGTCATACACCGCTTTCAGGAGTGCTGGCAGAGTGGTCATTGCAATATTCAGGTATTATTGTAGTTTTGTTAAATTTCGAGATAACTAGGATTCTGCTCATATTATTTCTGTATAGAACAGTTAGTTTCATAAAGATTTTCTTTTTCCTTATTCTGAAGTCTGACTAGATTCTATTTCGAAAACAAAAGGCAATGATGTTGATCATCATCATCGTCGTCGTCATCATTATCACAATAATGCTGATACTACTACTACTGCTGCTGCTCCAGCTGCTGCTACTACGACTACTACTACTGCTTCAACTGCTATTACTACTTCTGCTACAACTGTTATTACTACTTTTACTACTTTTACTACTACTACTACTGCTACTGCTACTGCTACTGCTACTGCTACTGCTACTGCTACTGCTTCTGCTTCTGCTTCTGCTACTTCTACTACTACTACTTCTACTACTACTACTACTACTACTACTACTACTACTACTGCTACTACTTCTACTACTACTTCTACTACTACTTCTACTACTACTACCACATCTGTTTTCACTACACCTACTACGTCTATCAATATTATTAAAATAACAAAGAGGGTATAAGAATGATGACAGTGAAAATGATATATTTCTGAAAAATCTCAAAATAAAATACACAAATTTGTATCCTTTATAATAATTTTTTTTAAAACTTGCATCCACAGAATGAGATATTTGGTCAAAAAATGGAAGAGAGCAACCAGAGTTGGTTCGCCTGTCATGACCGGTCAAATCAGCAATCAACACGGTAAGGGAGGAGCAGGAGCAGGAGGAGAATCTTTGTCTGGTTTTTCTTCCAAACGTGCAGCCACTGCTCCAGCTTTCAAGATTCGTGTTTCACTATATGTGTGTGTGTGTGTGTGTGTGTGTGTGTGTGTGTGTGTGTGTGTGTGTGTGTGTGTGTGTGTGTGAGACTATAAATGTTGTGAAAGAATGTTTTGGGTGGCAAATTTTATCAGTATTTAAATGTCTTATCATGTAGGTTTAAACCCATACACCGGAAGGTTGTGAGATGGGGGGGTTGGCGGGCACTGCTGGTAGGTCCTACTTTCTTTCACACACAGTGCGCATGTCTTGACCTCTGTTGAACCCCTGAGACTAATTCGCTGAACCCCCTGGGGTTCAATCACACCCAATTTAAGAACCACCGAACTAGGGTAATGATAGCCATAAGTAAAATAAAGTTCCTTCAAGGCCCTTAAGGCCCAGAGAGCTGAAGCTTATACTGGTTTCTATACCGTGAAGTGGAACAGGTGACAATAATCACCTCCTGGCTAGGACGCTAGTCTTACGCAGGGTTTTTTTACTCCCAAGCTAAGTGTTTGTACCCATTTGCACCTGGGGGCGAGTGGGAAAAATGTGTGTTAAGTGTCTTTCCCGAGGAACACAATGTCAGACCTGGCTTTGCTAGGATTTAAACTAGAGATCTCATGATCCCCAGTCCGGCAGCCTAACCGCTCGGCCACCGACGTCACAATTATAGCCATACTTAGTACATAACTTTCGGAGTGCAAAAATAATTGATTTATTACGCCTTTTCATTTTCTCCTTCCAGCTTACGTTCCTCCATCGTCATCATCGTTCTCACTTCCACGACGCCAACATTCATCTCATCATCAACACAACTCGTCCTCCGGGTCTCTGACCAACACTCAGTCCAGCGGTGATTACATCGAGTCCCTCACCAATGGTGGAGTCTCTTCCTTGCACAGCACCAACCAGGTTGCGCCTTCCGCCATGGTCTTTGCCCACCACCTAAAACCCTACACAACGCCCCCTACCAAGGACTCGCCCAGGCAACACAAGGCTAACCGCAGTGGAGGGGAAAGCGCAAGAAGGTAATTACTAGAAGTCTTGCTTTTTGTTCCCCATATTATGGAAAGTTCAAGGTTCAAATTTTCTCAGAGGGTCGCAGTGGATGGGTGGGTGGTGGTGGCGGAAGCCACGGTGGACGGGTTTTTCCTTCTATTATTCAAGGGGACACGTTGAATCAGAGGTAAGGTGTCAGCTTCTCAAAACCAAAAGGTTTTGGGTTCAAGCCCCAACAGGTTGAAAAAAATGTTCTCGAAGTTTTCAGACCGCTCGGTCCAGGTTGATGGACCGGCACCTTTCCCATTGGAGACGGACGAAGAAAAGAAAGATATCATATTATAACACTGCACGTTAAAGATCCCTTGGTTGTTTACAGGGCAGTATGGGCAAAAATAACAATCCTAGCTAAGACCCCTGAGATCACCTTAGTTGTAGATGTGGGTACCATGAAATCAAATCAGAAATCAAAACCTATTATTCAGTCACATTTCACCTGTCATCTTACCATTTGCCTCTTAATCCTTCGAATCATGAATACAGAAGAGACAGGCAGCCATAGAAGCTTGAATAAGATCATGGGAAAAATCAGGTCTCTTTAAATTGCTTTTTATAACTTTTTTATTTGCTTATTTGATATGATTTGATTTTAATTAGATTTTGTACTCAACCAACTCAAATTGTCCACTTCATCATGGCCATTTATAAAATATATATATACACACATTTTTTATTTGCATGTAACAACTAGTTGATTTTTTCGGATGATTTGGATTTTATTCCGGTTCCGGTTCTGTTTCGATGAACTAGATTTTGTAGAACCGGTAGAACCGCGAACTGTGAGAACCGTTTGTGAGAATCGTGTGCGATCAACCAACTCACGACCTAGCTCTAAGTCCAGTTCAGATGAATGACACGCGATCCTCACCTCTCCCCAGAATATTATGACAGGGCAGCGAGTGATGAGAGGAGAGACATAGAGAGAGAGAGAGAGGGAAAGTGATGTGTGCGTGTGTTTACACTCCAAGCATTGATCACGCTCATGTGTGTGGCTGTTTGTATGCGTGGAACTGGGTTGGAGAACCGGTGGGGTTCTCCTAATAATTTATATATACAAGAAATTTACCCCAGGTGATACCAAGTACGATTAAGAGATCCAGTCAGTATTCTATACTGAGGTGACACAGGTAGGCGTGAATGGTACTATTCCAACTTTTTAATTATTAAACATGTTTAAAATGGCGGCTTAGATGAATGAAATTCGTCGTACCGTTATAACAAGAGGGGGTGGGTGAAGTAAAAGTGCGGGGAAACAGTGAAATTTTGAGAACCGAATAATTTAAACAGAACTCAAACTTTCTGAGAACCGCCAGCTGGTTCTCCCTAGGAAGAATTCAAACCAAGAATCGGAATGAAAACTGATTTTGAGAATATCATTTATTCTATACTGAACCTACATGCAAACTTTTTAATTATTAAACATGTTTAAAATGTTAGATGAATGAAATTTCTCTGAAATAATAATTTAAACATCACTTCTGTGAAGAATTCCTTTCAAGAACCTACAGAGCTTTTGACGAGCTTTTGACAAATAACAATCAATTCAGAATTACATATATAGATATGTCTCACTACACACTCACCTCGTGTTTTATAAAAGAGATGAAAAAGAGTATAAGAAGATAGACCTAGCTCATTGTTGAAAAAAATCATAAAATTTCACTATTTTCACCTTTAAAAAATGACAATTCTGGTGAAACAGACTGCTAACATGTGTTTATGGATACAATAACATTATCAGTACTTTCTTCTTGTATGGAACGTAGCTGGAGGTATCATTCTTAAAGAGATTGTAGCACAGTGATAAAAAGTGGTAAAATGAAGGGATGGGTGGGACCAGTTGTAGAGCAGCGGTAGAAGTTTGTGTGGAGCCTGTTGTATAAGACGCTAAAGACTTAAACACACAAAAAATCACATCTCCTTAAAGAGGAGATTGCGTTTGGTTTGAATGTTTGTTCAGCAAGACATTGTGTCATTAATAACAGTTTTATTTTAATCCATTTTTGGCACGCAGTTGAAGGTAATCAAAGTCTTACTCCGCTCTGAGCTTGAAAAATTCTGCATTTTTATAATTCACTTAGTTATGATTTTTCCCTTCTCCTGGCTCTATGAATCATTTTCATGCTAACATTTTGTCATCATCATCATCATCATCAAAGCATTTCTTCCCTGCCAGGGTATAGGTCACAGACAAGAGATTTCCATCTCTCCTTCTCCTGGGAGATCTTTCTTGGCTCATTCCAGCTGACATCCAGTCTCTTCCTGACTTTTTCTATACTCTTTCTCCCAGTATCCCAGGGTTTACCCCGGTATTGTCTTCTTCCTGTAAACATTTTGTAAACTGATTTTTTAATTTTTTTATTCATGCAGGCAAATCCTCCAAGATTTAAACGATTCCGATAAATCACATAGTCAACCCTCAAGTGCCAGAGCTCAGGCTCAGACCCAACCTGCAGACAGCGACGATGACAATTTCTTGCGGTATTTAGAAAAGGTGCAGCAACATTTAAGTGAAGGTGAGATTTGTGGGCCATCACAGACTAAAGTTTTCATCAAAGGAATTTCACACGTCTTACCAGTCTCAATCTTTTTTTTTCTTTCATAATTTCATGAACTTGTGCTTTTCTAAAGATTTCTGAGATTTCTGATCAGGAAATGAATCAAGAGTTTCAAATTTTGCACAAAAAATTATGTACATAGATATTCTAGTTTTAGCCAAGAGTGTTTCTGATTGTGAAGATTTTAAGGGATGATCTGTTAAATATTACTTAAGATCTTTTTTACATTCATGGATATGTGATTCAATTTAATGGTATATTTCTTAATTGATATACATGAGATAGAAATAATGTTGTCTCCATATAACTTAATGCTGTGCTTATTTTTGCGTTTGTAGAATCATTCCATATGCCTTCTCATGTTCTCATAGGCAAGTTATACGGTTTGTCATCTTATTCCTTAAAGTGAGTCATAAAGGCGTATTACTATTTTTTCTTTTTTTGGTTGTTTGCATGGATTGATAGACATTCATCTAAAAACAATCTTGTCTCTTTGCTTCTTATTTGAAAATCTTTTTTTTCAACTCATCCTTTAAAATTTATATCCTAATAACGATATATTCGTTTGATTTCAGATTCATCGAATGCCTCAAGCAGAAGAACTGCTTGGAGATAGAAATCAGACTTTTTTGTTCTTCACCACATTTCACAGCATTACGATGATTTTTATTTCTGACTTCCTATTTTCTGTTTGTGTGTTTTGTGAGTGTGAATGTTAGCAGCAATAAATTTGTCTTTTTTTTCATCACTATACTATTAGTATTACTATGTTCCATTTGTATATAATGTATTGTTATACATGATATAATTCAATCATATATATATATATAATACACAAAGAAAACCACCTGTGCATCTGTTTGCAAGCTTCTATAACATATATGTTTTTTTTTCCCTATTACTTTGTTGTTATGTTGAAAGAAATCCCATTTTCGCTGTGGCCTCACTTTGCACTCCCCATGTTTTTAATGTCTTGCTACAATGTCACTTGACATGCGGCGCATCTCCACACTGTAGGGGATGATACATTCGAATTAGTAAGTAAAGTTCTCATTCATGTGTGATGTGTATGATGTTTTGAAATGAAATCGATTTTGGTTTCTTGGTCTTTGTATCAGAGTTATTATACACAATATGTAAGGCCGTCATTGGATGTAAACGCTTGTGTGAGTCAGTAACTGTATCATAGTTAGCCAAGCACATTTTATGTTAATAATTACACTTTCTGTAAAAAAAAATCTTTTGGTACATACACAAATTTTGTATGTTGGAAATGGAATTGAAATGAAGAGGTCCAAATGATATTTATGAGTTATATATATCCAGTTCGTTGTCCCCCCCTCCCCCCCCCCCCCGCCCTCCCCACCTTCCCTGAGCAATTTCAATGTCAAGTGAAGAAATATTTGCATTTTAACTTTGGTTACTTGTTAATGTTCAACTGAGCATCTACTTTTGTTCTGCTCGTCATTCCACACATACAAATTCTATGCAGATAAATGATCTTAATGGAAACATTGTTTTTGTTTATCTGTGACATTTCAATCTATTCAACTCACATTATAAAGACCTAAGGGTATTTAACGTTTCTTGTCATTGGAGCCTTTGGATGACCTCCTTACCTGGCGCATGTGGTGACTTGGAGGGGGAGATCAGGGAGAGTGAAATCGGAAAGTTGCCGCTTCAACTTTAATCCATAAATAGGCCGAGTTGGAGCTCATGTGAAAACATGTCCAATAACAAGAAGAGGTTAACGAGCCCATCGGGGGAACAACATCCCCCTAAAATCACAAGACTTACTTACAGTAAAATTTCACTATGATTGACATTGTTGGGAGACTCTATTCATGTATGAGTGTGAGTTGGCATGTTAAGTATTAATATTATGCTCTTGGTTTCAATAGAAACAATAATAGCAAATTCAAAAGTAATATTTTCTAACTCTAGATAATGGCTAATTTTGTTTAAAATTTTTATCGAGAAACAAATTTTTGTGCCTTTGAACATAAATTTATGGTGAAGATTGAAATTATAATTACGTATTTTTAACTCACAAGTGAAAAATAGGGTAAGAAAGAAAAGAAAAACCTTCAAGAAATCCGAAACTGATTGATAATTACTGTTGAGTGAATGTGTGACATTTTAAATGTTTAGTCTCTAAAGTTTGCTACAGCTGTGATAATGTGGAATTATAGTCCTTATCTCCCTTTTTTGTTTGTTCTCCCATTATTTCCTGAAGATACTCTTAAATAAAGGCCTATGCCCAATATTTATCTTGATTATCTCATTCTTTAAGATCCAGCTACTCACACAAGAACCGTACATTCTGTTCCTTTTTTTTTTTTAAATCTTGATAAATGCTGTCATTTTTTACATAATGTATAATCTTTTTCTGTTGTGCTAACAAAAGTTTTAGTAGAGTAGAGCAGCACATTTCCTGGGTATAGTAGTCTCCTTTTGGTTTGGTTTTTCTTTTTCTTTTTTTTTTTTGTTTCCAGCAATTTTTCTCCTTTCAATTTCATCAGAGTTTTTTTCTGTTGTAGAAATCAAAAAATTTATCTATTGTAAATTTTTAAGTTTCTATTTTCTGTAAAAACAAAAGTGTGTCAACATTGTTATATCTGCATAATTTTAAAAAAAATCAATTAACGTCCACAAATGCACTAGGATTGCAATCTAGCGAGGCCATATTGTATCATGCTCTTTTGTGTCGCAGTGGTAGAATTTGTTTTTTCCAGTCTATTAGAGTGCTTAACTTTTTCAGTGATGTTGAATAATTCAGTCCTGAAAGTTTTTTTTCTTGTTTTGTTGTTGTTGGTTTTTTTGTTGATGAAGTCGACTTTCTGTAGAATTTCACTATGAAGCACATTCACTGTGCATTTTCTATTTTTACCATCACAATTGCTAAAAAAAACCAAACAGAAGACATTTTAATAATGTGACCAATGGTCACAAATGTTCCATATTATGTTTGTCTAAGTGCTGAGTCTTTTCTCTTGATCTTGTTTTTGGTGTTGTTCTTATTTGGCTATTGGTTGAACACGGCCATGGCATTTGTGTACATAAAATTGAAATGATGATTAAAATGGTTGCCATGTTCATTGAATTGACACTTGCATGAAAGCCTACGTTGTGTAGAAACGAAATTGTTCACTTTGCCTATCAAACCTTGATTATCTCACCACCAGCCTTTTTCTCATTTCTTTTTTGCCTTTTCTTTTTTGATCTCTCAATTCAATGGGGTTTCTTTGTTTTAAATTTGAAATCATAACACTGGACATCATATTTACACTTAACAATGCAATATAAATGCAATGTCTTTCATTGCAGTTGTCTATTTGGTCTTTGATTGAATTCCTCACAGATTTGAGTTCAAGTGAGATGGTTCATTTGTTGCTTTTCTGTTTCTTGTTTTTGTGATTTCTTTAGTTCTTTGGTAATGTCACTGTGACCATGGAGAATATTTCACAAGCTCAGTGTGCTATTTTGTCTTATCTCCAGTTTTGTTCTTAAAAAAAAAAATTTACATCGAGACATTGTTACTCTGTAAAATGGGTTATGAATATTCTTGGGGCTCCTCAGCCTCTGAACTAAAAGTGAAAGGTTGTGGGCTTGTGCCTGATAGGTTAAAACATTTTCTTGACCACCTGGTCCAGGTAGATAGATTGACACAGAGTCCCATCAGAAATGGACAATAAAAAAGGTCCCTTTTGCAGATCACAACACTTTATTCTTATTAATATCTTTTTGTGGTTAACGGGGCAGTCCAGGCAAAATTTTTAAAAATCTTTCTAAGACCCTGAGATCACCTTAGTTTATGTGGTTAAAATCAAATCAAATATATATATAAATTTCCGATTTAGCAACATTTCGACAGCGCCCTTGATTTACCAGCATTGAAAATGAATTTTGGTCTTTGTATATTTATTTTGCAAAAGAAACCATAACAACTTTGGGCTCATTCATTACTCAAATTTGGAGAGAGAAAAAATGGAGACGATGCAAGGTAGTGCTGAGCTCATGATTTAGTCTCCTAAACTGAAACTGACAGTGATATTATTAGTAGAGGCCATTTTGTTTTGAAGAAAACTGGTTTATACTTCCATGGCGTCCAGGTAGTGGCTGCTTGTTTTTGGGGTTTTTTTTTTTTTTCATTTTACTGTAAGCCCTACCATATTTTTAACTAAGTCACCATGATTCGTCCTTGAGGTTGTAAATTTGTTTAATGATGATAATGTTTCTACACCACTAGTATCTCACAATAAATATGTATAACCTGTAGACCTACTTTCATATTTTGCATGATGATTTTTACATAAACAATAAACGATTCATTTCTGTCCCATCCCCTCATCCCCCCCTTCACAACCCTTTTATGCAAAACAAAAAATGATGAAATGGAATTAAAGGTTACCTATATATTCATATTGAAGGAAGAAAAAAACCGACTTTGATTTAATGTTTCTCCTTTTTGTATTGCATGAAGCAGTGAGAGTTTTCTGTCATGTATACGTGTGGGTATTTGGCTCATGTTGTTGATATGTGAATGTTATAGTGCTCATAGTTGTCTTGCTTTATCACTTTTCAAAATGACCTTCAGGACATGCTCCTCCCCTTAATGTTAAAGTTTACGCTCGTAGTAAGCTCGGTTGGTAGAACGCTTTTTTTCATGGCGAGACGAAGGTGCCGACGCAGATATCGCGGGTCCGATCCCCATGGTGGCCAGGATTTTTTCCCCGTCTATTCCTTGTATTTGTTGTCTCGTCTTTGTTCCTATATCGACATGCCCCTCGGCTCACTGTTTGTCTTTACCCATCAGAATAGTAATGTTATGATACCTCATATTATAAAGTGAAACAGCCATAAGTAGCATCAAGCGGGCGGTTGGCGGGTGCTGCTGGTAGGTCCTATTTCTTTCCTTTTCTTCTATCAGTTATATTTCATCTTGCTGTTTCCTCTTAATTCACCCTGAGATCACCGCAATGGTGGACGGGGTAAATTTCAATGAAATAATAATAATAATAATAATAGTAATAATAATAATAATAATAATAATAATAATAATACTTAATATTTTTTTTCCTGCCTTCCTAAAAACTATGAAAACAAAAGGAAAGGATCAGGGCTCAATAATTTCTGGAAGCAAAAGAAATTTTCTTTTGTTTTCATAGGCAGGAAAAATAAAGTATTACTATTAAAACAAAAGAAGTAGCATCAATAAAGCCCTCATGGATGTGAAAAGACCTCAGTCACATAGAAGTCCAGAGGCAAGGTGTTACTGTTAGCCTCTCATTTCTCTAGGTAGGTAAATCGACGCCTAGTCCCATCGAGACGGATGATACAAAAGAGGTCCTGTGTGCAGCTCAAAACAGTCTGAACAATCATTAAAGATCCCTTGGCTGTTTACAGGGCAGTTCAGGGTAAGTTAAAAATCCTACCAATACCCAGAGATCACCAGAGTTGTGGATATGGGTACAATTTAATGAAATTAAATCGAAATCACTGAATTATCATCAAAAACATTTGCATCATTTAAAAAAAATAAGTTTGACACATTGCAAATTTTAATATTCGTTACACTTTTTATTTATTAAAAAATATTTTCATGAGCAAGACAATATTTATTTTCAAGAGGAAAATATGAATAAAATAATCTGACACACACAAACACAGACATACACACAATAAACTAATAATAAGAGTAACTCTTTCTTTCACAGCAGTTTTTCAAGCAGGGAGGTTTCAACAAAAATAATAAAATAACTAAAAGAAGGTATGTAATAGATTGTCTTTTTCATTGCAATTTATCCAGTCCACCATTCCACCATATGTGGTAATCTCAGAATTAAGGAAATGGCAATATGAAAGATATGTGAAAGAGTGAGACGAAAGAAGTAGGGCTTGCCAGTAATGTCCACCAGCTGCATGCAGGATAGACGAGGCAAACAAACAAATACCAGATAACAGAAAGAACACAGAAATAACACATGTCTTCTATAAATTCTACAGATGTTTTCTAGTCAAAGTTGATCAAATTTGTAATTTTTTTAATACAGTATAAAAATCGTCACACAGCATGCTGTGAACAATTAATTCTTGATGTTTGAATAAAATTTAAAGGCCAAGTTTGAGTTTGAAATGAAAATTGTGCTTTCTTCCAATTTCCCTCTGTTGTCCCATTTTGGTATAAATGCATGTCTTTGGGGACATGATTACAAAAGCATAGCCACATACACATGAACTGCTCTAAAAATGCAAACAAAATTTAAAAACAAATGATCAGTCACTCTAAACAATGAAATACACTGGGAAATCTTATCAACGTATACATGAAGCCAAGTTTCAAATAAAGGCAAGGACAATGAAACCCCTCAATAAGGATTCATTCATCAAAAAAGTTTCTAGTGTTAACCAATCATAAAAACAAATAAAGAAACCACACAAAGCGGGAGATTCAGTGGTCCAGAGGCAGGTTATCAGGCTCTCGACCAAAAGGTTGTGGGTTCGTCAACGGCAGGTCGACCATTTTCTCAAGTTTTTTTAGAGTAAAACCCATTTCCCTGGTCCAGGTCGGTGATCAACCACTAGTCCCGTCAGAAACTGACAATTAAAAGGAGGTCCCCTGTGCAGATTACAACACTCTGAGCATGTTAAAGACCTTTTTACAGGGCAGTCCGGGCAAAATTTTAAAATCCTACCAAAAACCCAACAATCACTTTAGTTGTGGATGTGGGTAAATTCAAAGCAAATCACATATCACACAAGGCTGTCTGTGACAATTCAGGCAAACAGATAAATATGCAATTATAAAGTACCAATACGGCAACTTATATAAGTATTACTGAAACATCCATGGTGTCACGAACAATTCAGTAATTTTAAACAAATAACAAAAGAGCAATAGCAAAAACATCACACTTCACAATTGATCTCTGACCAAAGGGAATATTTTCACACTGAATCCATTTTATATCTATGAACAGAGATAAAGCAACAATATTAGGTTATTATTTTAATACTTGTTAAACCTGCAGACTTAACTTAAAAGGGAATAAAAACCCAAGTAAACCATACTGCTGGATAAATGATATTTTGAATGAGAATTTGCTTGCCAGATGTAAGAGTAAGAACAAAAGTAAACAAATATGACTTTTCTTTGTTAAGCCTTCACACTTCACTGATTGGATGGAGAAGTTCAATAAATTCAATGAATTTTCACCACCTGAGAACAATAAGGTTCCATCTCCTTTAGCGTTATTAAACTTTCAAATTTTAACCTCTTGTACAGATTTTATACATGCATAATTTTGTACATTATTTTGTTGTCTTTATCATCATAAATAGGAAACAATAAACAAAGACGATTTACAAATTTATACAGGGTGTCCTTAGAAAAGGTAACTGATATATGACTGTGAAAACTTTTTAAGCTTGAACCTAATTCTAATGAAATTTTCAACACCCAAAGAACGTTTAAAGGCATTACAGAAACTAATGTTTTAAAACGCAATAATGACTGAAAAACAGAAATAGAATATTTTTTGTAAGATAACCTGTTTTAATTAGTATTGTAAAAATGATTGGGTACCCCCCCACCCCTCATTCTCCTCAAATGAAAAGAAAATAAGTCACTGGAGTGTATGGAATTTTGAGATTAACTGCCTCAATAACTAAATAAAAATAAAATTTGAGCAATAGGATAAACAAAAACAACTATTTTTTTAAATGATTAATATTTCATTCAAGAGAAATGCTCCATCCTTCCTCCATTTGCTGAAATGACATTTCACAATCTGATAGTAAAGTCTAGTGACACTCTCACAGTCAGGTTACTGTTAATTCCTTGTATTTCACGGGTGATATGATTTTTCAAATGCTCTGTGTTGAGGGGAAGAAGATTGTGAAAGATTCAATCCTTCAGACATCCCCATAGAAATGAGTCAAGGGGGTTCAGATCTGGACTTTTAGACAGCCATTCAACTGGTACTTTTCGAGAGATTACTTGGGAGCTTGGGAATTTTTTTGTGAGGAAATATATCACACTTTTAGATTTAATAAAATAATCTTGTAACCACGTATAACTAATGAGTGACATAGATAAGTTTACTTGGGTTCATTTGCTTGTCTCTACTCCCTATCTTGGTGCGTGTAAAAATGTGTTGAAATGAAAAACACTAATTTTCTTAAAACTAGTGGTGTGAGCTTAATGTTAAAATCTAGGTCCTTGATTTTTTTATCATATGAAAGGCCTTTGAATGAACTTTATTTAACCAAAGTTTCATACATGGATAAGTGGGTTATCACACTTTGAAACAGTTACCTTTTCTTAGGACACCCTGTATATAAAATCTGTACAAGCATTTAAACTTTCAAACAAGTCAGTGGAGATAAAATCTCAAGTTGTGTTTTGTTGAGTTTCTTTCTTTTTTCTTTATTCCAAACAAAAATTATCACTTTTGGTAGTTGCCAGCTTCAATCACAACCAGATGTTCATAATAAAAATAATAAATTAAAAATGACCAAACTAGAGAAAAAAAGCAGAGAAACATTCATCCACTGTTATGGATATGGTTTTATCTAGATTAGCATTTGGAGGATATATGTGTACACTAAGCATGACACGAAAATAAAACCTGTTACTGACAAGATAAAGGAATAAAGAAAATACAATTTCAGACATGAACACTGGGTACCGCTAATATTGGAAGGCACAGTAAGGGTAAATAATTGAAAGGTAAAAGTAAAACGTAAAAAAGTTATGTCAAGGTCATTATGGCCCAGAGAGCCAGAGCTTATTCTGGTTTCTACAGCGTGAAAAGGAACAGGCGATAATAGTCATCCCCTGGACAGGTCTGTCGCAGGTCATATACTCCAAGCTGGTGCTTGTACCCATTTGCACCTGGATTGAGTGGGGAAAATGCGTGTCAAGCGTCTTTTTCAAGGAACGCAAATTCAGACCTAGATTGTCAGGATTCAAACCCGAGACCTCATGGGTCCAAGTCCAGCAGCCAAATCATTCCGTCACTAACGTCACAAATAGTTGAAAGGGGAGATACGGAAGTACAGTGGCAAGAGGACATAAAAGTCATTAAAACAATATGAGAGGCAGGAGTATGGCCTCACATAGATACATATAATGTATTCCTTTGTCATCAGCGATATTTTAGCAATGGTAAGTGGTGGGTGGGTAAAAGTAGTGAAACCAGCCAGTTGAGAGTGCAATAGCAACAATGTGGTAGACAAGGTTTATGCACAGTGCTTGTTATTACATCTGTAAAAATTATATTGCTATAGTCCTGATGAAAACATAAACATGCATTTTGTGCCAAATTTCACATTGTCAGAGAATGTTTTGCTGGGTTTAAAAAATTAAAATATCAATACTTTAGTAATATTGAAATTTACCCTGTTCGCCAGGATGACTTAGGAGGGTACCAGTACAATAAGATTAAAGATAAGTGAAATATTAATTAGAATGAAAGGAAAGAAGTAGGACCTACCAATAGCATCCACCAACCACCCACGATAGACAATCGCTTAATAATGAATATTATACATATGATCAAATTACGAAGTCTGGCAATAAACAAAAGTTTTTCCTTAATAAGACATTTTTTTAAAAAGAATATCTTTAAAGAATTATTTTTTTATCGCTATCAATATGAGTACAGTTTTTTTCCTTACCTGCCTGTCAAAATCTGGTGTGTGGCATATACATGCACCTGTCTGCTTTCATCACACGATAGTGAATATGCTTTTTTTAAAGAAATGAGTAGACACACATATAAACACAAGACAGTTATACTGGAAAGTCGTTGATGTAGTTTAAATATCACACGAGAATGAGGCAGGAATAATCAAGCAAAACTTGACACACAAGGAATAACAATTTACAACAAGAGAGACATACTTGTCATTTAAAACCAACAGATCTTCAATAAAATCATTAACTGAAGGATAAGTCTGCATAACTAAAAAATTACTAAAGTTGTATTGAGCTCGCTATCTCAGAATATTGCAAGATGCAAGACTTTCGGTATTTGCGCATTGCGAACTGATTTGTATTTTGTGAGCAGTGATGCAACAGCGAGCAGGTCACATGAGCATTGTTAGAAGCAAATCCCTGTTAAAGCAAGAGAGATGACCTCGCATTGACTGCATGTGAGTGTGACACTGTGGCTGTGTCTGTGATGCCAGCAAGACTTTGCGAGCAGTATCGAGTTTTGCATCACAGTCTTGAGGTCTACATCAGAGTGTTACAAGAAGCCAGCAGTATTGCAGGCTCGCTACAGCTCTAAAGATCACATACTAAAGTATTGATTTTACTTTTATTAAATGAGGTGCCCCTTTTCTTGTAGCATTATGGGCTAAACAGACTAGACATTTTTCGTCTATATATATATATATAAATATAAAATCATGTTAAACCAAGAGGTATTGAAGCAGGAGCAGAAGAGGCAGGTGTGCATAGCAGAATCACATTACTGCAAATGACACTTTGCATTATAATTGTATTGGGTACAGTTCACATAAAGGAAATAGAGTGCATGCCTTCAGCTGTAAACGCAGCAATGCTTTTGAAAAGGTACATATATGCAAAATATTCATATCTTAAAATTAATGAATGATAAACTGATAGTGATAGACTGGAGCCCATCTTCTATTGAACATTCCCTCAGCTTTGTTGAGTAACAATTGAATAAGTGAACTAAAAGACTGATATTGTATATAAAAATAATTCATGGCAATATGAAATAAACGATAGATACAAAGTTGTACTACGAAGGTAGTTGAACTCAATTTATGTTAAAAACAGAACAAAGGGGACAGGGGCATACATGCATATAAAGTCATAGACCTTTTATTTAAAATATATGGCAAATTCAAATATATATCAAACTGGTCTTCTTCAAATGAAAGATGACATTGCAGCTCATAATGACCTCCTTGCTACAAAGTGCAAGCAATGATCACATAAAATGGTATGTGAAATGTATATATAAATTACCATACATTGGCAAGTGACTAGGGATAGGTAGATAATGCAGTACATCTATATAAAGACACTTTCAAGGATCCTTGGAGATCATATTCTATCTGTTTCAATCAGTACATCGAAATAAAGACACTTTCAAGGATCCTTGGAGAACACATTCTATCTGTTTCAATCAGTACATCTAAATAAAGACACTTTCAACGATCCTTGGAGATCACATTCTATCTGTTTCAATCAGTACATCTAAATACAGATACTTTCAAGGATCCTTGGAGACCACATTCTATCTGTTTCAATCAGTACATCTAAATAAAGACACTTTCAACGATCCTTGGAGACCACATTCTATCTGTTTCAATCAGTACATCTAAATAAAGACACTTTCAAGGATTCTTGGAGACTACATTCTATCTGTTTCAATCAGTACATCTAAATAAAGACACTTTCAACGATACTTGGAGACCACATTCTATCTGTTTCAATCAGTACATCTAAATAAAGACACTTTCAAGGATCCTTGGAGACCACATTCTATCTGTTTCAATCACTTTAAAAGATTTGCAAGTTAGTACATGATGTCATCGTACCACATTTTAATGTAAATGTGACAACCACAACCCATGCCATCAAGTTACAACAAATCACACTAAACTGTAATAGCTACAGTGTAATGTAATCATATTATATAGATATATATATATATATATATATATATATATATATATATATATATATATATATATATATATATATATATATATATATATGTTTATATATATATACTGTTTATATATACAAGCGTGCCCGTAAATAATGTTGGATTATGGTTTCTTTTTATTATAAAGCCAGGTCTTTTGCACTTTGACTGTGGTTAACTCAGAAACCACTGTATCGGCTTACGGGTGATATCAAGTACGACAAATAGATCACATTAGCACTTGTTACTGAAATTACACTGGCTTTTTATGTAGTACTCGATACTGAAGTTATGCAGAAATTAGATCTAGTAACAATGAGTTTGTGGACCGCAGGCAAAACAATATTTTTCCAATCGATTAAAACACTGATTTGATCCAAGAGTTTATTTGCTAAGAACCTAAAGCAGGCTATTTGATATCTATATGCCAAATATGGAGGTTGTGAGTGCAGTGGTTCCTGAGTTAAGTGGTCAAAGTTAGAGATGTTCAGCTTTATGTATATAGATATGAATATATACATCTTAGTCAAAAGATCAAATAATTTATACAAATTTGCATTGGCATATTATATATGATGTTGATATGTACCCATTACGGTAGGTGGTGCCACGATAAAATACTGTCATAATATCATACATTCAGACAATTGATGTAAATCATAAAACACATCGTATTACTTGTACAATGTAGTAACATTACAGTGTACTTATGTTAATGTTTGGAGACAAAATCTGCTCAACGACTCTTCCCCTCCATAAACTTTTGAACAGTAAGAGAGAGAGAGGGAGAGGGAGAGGGAGAGGGGAGGGGAGGGGGAGGGAGAGGGAGAGGGAGAGAGAGAGAGAGAGAGAGAGAGAGAGGAGGGAGGGAGGGAGAAAGAAAAAGAGCCAGGGAGGGAGAGGGTAAAAGAAAGAGAGACAGAGAAAGGGATATACAGAGAGAGAGAGAGTGGGAAGAGAGGGAGAGAGGGAGGAGAGACAGAGAGGGAGATGGAGAAAGAGAGAGAGAGAGAGAGAGAGAGAGAGAGAGAGAGAGAGAGAGAGAGAGAGAGAGAGAGAGAGAGACAGACAGACAGACAGACAGACAGAGACAGAGACAGAGAGAGACAGAAAGAGAGAGAAAGACACAGAGAGAGAATGAGAGAGCGAAAAGAGAGAGAGAAGAGAGAGATAGAGAGACAGACAGAGACAGACAGAGCGAGCGTGCAACACACGTTAGTGTGTATCAGCATCACAGCACGTAGAGCTAAGTCTAGATGGTTAGAATCTCTATAAAAATGGGAATTCGCCAGTCACTAGTTCGAGGGTGGAACTAGATTGGTGTCTGGCTCCAAAACTTTTTTTTTGTACATGCAAAGAAGAAAATACCACAACCTTTGACCCTATTCCAAGAAAAATTGTGTAGAGTTAACTAAGCTTTCTTGGTTCCAATTGCGAAAGGGAACCACAGAAGGAAGAGAGAGGTAGGAGAAATGACCACAGGCTGCGCGTGATGTCATCGGCGGCGAAACCTGATAGTGAAAGGCCCTACAGAGAAGCGTAGTGTGAAACTGGTGTGTGTGTGTGTGTGTATTGGGTACAGCAAGTCGGTGTGATGGGTGTATTGCAAAGAAATCATACTAGTACCTTCTTGATGTATTGCAATATTTTACAGGTGGTTCCTGACAGCAAAAAACCAAGCAGAACACGCCCCTGGATACATGCATATGTTATCAGTGTAGCTTCTCAACTTTACTTTATGCAATCCTAATGTTTGATGTGTTTTCAGTTGGCTGATTTTATTACATTCATTGACTAAAATTTTTGTTTCAAGCATAATTTAGAAAAAAATGATGCCTTTCATTTTAATGTGAACAAGGGATAAATCTTAAACATTTTATTGTATTGTGAAAATTCAAATCGCCCAAAACAATGCTGCAAGATTAGTTCTTAAGAAAAGCAAAACAAAAGCATGCTACACGCTCCTCCAAACCCTTTCATGGGCTCCCCGTAGAAAAAGAATTCTTTATAAAATGATGACTTTGTCACAAATGTGTACACAATAATGCTCCCATTTACCTATCTGACATGATCACTCCATACATTCCAAATAGGCAGCTTAGATCTTCAGCCGAAACAAAAACTTAATAGTTCTCGTAGACGCCTTAAAACGGTGAAAAATAGGCCATATTACTTTTGCTCCTCAGGAGTCTGGAATTCTCTCCTCAAACACTTAAAAGAGAAATAAAATCAATTGAGACATTTAAGAAAAGACTTAAAACCCATCTGTTTTCCACATATTCATATTTCTCACTGCAGTCATAAATATAGTTCAAAGATGTCAACTGTCTTTTGATTTATCATCCTATGCTTTAAAATATGTTTGCCATGCATAACGCTTATATTGCCTTGGTGTGTGTACATTATACATGCATATGTCTTTATTTAAAATGTTTAGCCATGTTTGAGTGCTCTAAGCTTGATATATATTGGGGTGGGGGTGCTATCCAAGAACTATTTATTATTATTATTGTTATTATTATTATTATTTTTATTATTAAAGGCAAAAACGTATGTTAATACAAAAACAGAAATAAATGGAGGATTCAGCAAAAATATCATGATGTCATTTGATGTTCACGATCTGGAAATATACAGTACAAATGCACGATCATACAATGGTAAGCAGAAACAAGTTTGAATAAAGAAACTAAAAACAAACACACTAAAAGAGCAAGTTGCTAATAATTCAAAAATATGTTTTAAAACAAAATTGAATAATAAATGCACATCTATATTATGTTGCATGCAATAAATGACAAATTGTTTTATTATCAACACATTTAACTCTGGTTTTAACGGCGTTTTATCATAAATGTAGAAGTAAGATGCCTTTCTATTCAAACCAGAAACAATTTTCAACTTGCACTGCAGGTAGAACTAAAGTTATTTCTATAAACCATACACAATAAAACATGTCTAAATTTGTTTGCTTAATTGAAATTTACCCTGTCCACCATTGTGGTGATCTCAGGGGTGAGTTTAGAGGAAACAGCAAGATGAAAGAAAAGTGACTGAGTAAAAGGCAAGAAATAGGACCTACCAGCATCGCCTGCCAACCATCCACACATGTCTTAAGAAAAGATTGTAATAATGTCAATGACTCCTGACAAAATAGAAACCCTTTAAGTTTTTTTGCATTTGTTTTAAAGAATCAACCTCTATCACAGCTTTGTTGTAGATTTCAAACCTTTGTAAGCTTAATTAAAAATTGTTTTAACATTCTGAAGAAATATTCTTTATCTAAATAAGTAGATCTAGATATATATAAAGCTGACTTTATCTAACTTGCATGCAGTAAACTCAGGAACCATGGCACCCAGGACCACCATATTTTGCATGTTAGTTAGAAAGTTTTCAGAAGCCTACTTTAAGTTTTCATTGTATCAACTTTTGGACCAAGACAATATTTGAATTTATTGGGGAAAAATTGTTGGCCTGTGACCGTAGAAACTTTTTATTGTTACTACTAATTCATCAATGTTTGGTCATTACAGTAAAAAGCCTGCGTAACCTCAGCATCAGGTACTGACTCAACCTTACAATCGTACTTGATCATCTATATCTGGTACAGTGGTTTCTGAGATATCCACATCAATCGACGTACCTGGTATCTAGTTACTAATCCAGAGTAAAAAATTATACTACATACCCTGTAAAGTGTTTTGAAAATAAGCCATAAAGAAGCTGTGGTGAGGAAAAAGGACACACTGAACACAATTATTTTAACCTGACAAAAAGTATTTTCATGAAACACTTTGCTGCATGATGAGCAGTGATTTTAAATTAATTTGATTTTAATTAGGCAAATTACACTGTGTTTCTTCTAAATCATTAAAAATGCAATAAACAGAATATCAGCAGCCTTGTGTAGATGGTGTATTTTGTAATTCATATGGCAGAGCATATCTCTCCCATTCCATTGCCTACATAAATAACATTTCCATTTTCTAAAGAAGACAAAGCTGAGGGTTCTTGAAGCATGTTGCCTTCGGTAGAAATCAGTCCGTTACTTTGAAAATCTCTTGAAATTTTATGCAATCCATGCTTCCAGTCACACACGATGATTGCTCCGTCACTAAGTACTAACACATCCCAAAGTTCTGATTCAAGAAAACTTGAGGAATACGTAAACATGAGATTGAACTGATTGTCAAATACCTTCACGTTCTGATAGCCATCTGACACAGCCATTCTCCCATCAGCCCCAACTGACACAAACATGGGCTCGTTGAAAAAGAAATTTCCGTCCGGCAACTTCTTGAGCACTTTGAAAATGCTACCATTCGAATTCAGTATGTAAATGCACCTGTCGATTTGATCGCACACATAGATGAGGTTCTTGTGTAAAGCGATGCCCCTTGAAGGTAAGACCTGATGCCAAAACAGAGTACTCTGTGCCATCAGGATTATTGACATACACTACGCCTTCCCCTTCTTGATCTCCAGCCACAGTGATGTACACTTTCTTTTGAGCTTCACAAAAGGCAACACCCCATGGCTTTTTTAAATACCCATAGCTCTGGAAGGGAACAAATCTCCTTGGTTTTCGACAATTAGGCTCGAACACAAACACAGAGTCATTGTTGGCAACTACATACTTTTCAGCAAATTTGTTGACAGCTAAACCGGTGACATACACTCTTTCTTCCAGCGTTGCGACCTTGTGCATACGCAAAGTATGATCTCGAAGGCAGATGGGTTGATCGGGCAAGCCTTTAACTAAGCGCAGGCAGCCCAGATTGATGTGTTGAAGCTCTGCCTTCTCAACTCTAGAAGGTGTAAATGACACTGAAAGAAAATCATTGATATGAGTGGGAGTTCATCTGCCGGAGACATAGCCTTAATGTCCCTTTCAACGATTGTTGCATTTGTCTCATTTTGATGACCGTCTGACGAGATCTTAATCCTATTCAGAACTTCTAAAAGTCTAAATAACTCAGTATTCTGATATTCCAGCTTCTGCAACTTCCTTGAAAAGTTCTCATTCTGATCACGCTGAAATGCTTCTAGCTGATGCAGCAACTCGTTCTGTTTTTCTTTAACCAGGTGACAAGCATGATTACCCGCTGTTTCAATTTTGAGACGCGTCAAATCCATTATGGCAGGCAGTTGCTCAATCTGTCCCAAAATGAGTTCTGTTTTATCATCATTGAATTGCTTCATCCCCTGAACTGTGACCTCACCCTGTTCCGCTATTCTTTTACACTTGACATCAATTTCTGGCTCGTTTGAAGTGAATGTTGGGATGTGGCGAGGACTCGCATATGGGACGTTGTACTGCGTGGAGCACAACCAAAAACAGCAGATCTCACAAAAACGAACAGCAGCTTTTGTTTGGCTACATGCACCACACACAGACACGCAATCGGCATTAGGCGCAACTCTTCACTGGCAGCCCCTTTCCTCAGTGGCTGTCTTCCACGATTCTTCAACACACTGCAGGAGGTTGACAATGGTGTAATTGTTCTTCAGCTGGGACACGTCGTTCTGGGGCACTGCAGTCACGTCTTTGCACAAGGGACAAGGAATGGTGCAGGCAAAGCCTCTGGATGCCACATAATGTCTTAGACAAGATAAACAAAAGGTGTGTTGGCAATGCAAAACTTTTGGTGATTTGTAAAGATCAAAGCAAAGAGGACAAGTCAAAAATCGTTGGAAAGCTTTTCTGAAGAAATCTCAGGCTTTGGTCTTGAGAAGCCATTGTTCTGTGATTGAAAAAAAAACAACAATAGCATAGATTACATTTCTTGTGATTTAGACAGCATCGTACAGATTTTTGCATGATTTCAGGAATTACCCATTCCCTTAAATTTCCCATGTATGCCATAATCATCAAAATGGGCCGTCGGTGGCTGAGGCGATTCAGCTGCTGGACTAGGGGACCATGAAGTCCCAGATTCGAATCTAGCAAAGCTAGGTCCGACTTTGTGTTCCTCGAGAAAGACACTAACATGCATTTCCCCCTCTCAACCCAGGTGCAAATGGACAAGCACTAGCTTGGGAGTAAAAACCTGCGTTGGACTAGTACTAGTGTCCTGGCTATTGGATTATTATCACCTATACCGCTTCACGCTGTTGAAAGCAGGATAGCTCCGACTCTATGGGCCATAATGGCCTTGAAGAACTTTTACTTTTTTTACTAACATGAAAATACAGTGGAAGCTGCATAAGTCGGCGTTGCAGAAGTCGATTTTTATCTATGTCAATGTTTTGACGGTCCCATCCCCCAGACATTTTTCAGTTAATAAAAAAAGTGATTAAGTCCACATCGACTTCGTAACATGCCTTTAAAGATGATCTAATTTAACGGCCTGCAGATGGTAAAATGAATAAAAATATGATTGCATAAGTCGAGGTTTCAATTTCAATGGCATCCCATGTGGTCGTCAGCAGCGATTATGTGTACGGTACATCAAATGATAATCGTTAGAAGATTTCTCCGCCATGAAGAGCGTCGTATATGTGTCGATCAAGCTGAGACATTGGATACGCCGTTTTCATTTTCATAATGACCAGCGCCGTTTTCATTTCATAATGACCAGTGGATTTTGGCCGCTATGTTTTCAAAACGAGAAGTGCAGTAAGTGGTATATATTACATAATCTACTACAGCCAGATGGTTGCCTGTTTATTTGGAAACATCTATGTCACAGGGTGATAGTTTGGTGTACTTAAGTTTGGTATTTGAGTGTAGTATATATATTTTAGAGACCAGAATACGTTTTCTCAATTGTGCTAAACGAGGAGATCTAGTCCGGCTGCACATATGGCACTTCATTTGATATGGCAGTGCTGTTGACACACATCAGCTAGCAGTCAGTAATTAGTAATAATACTAATAATACCCAAGACCATTATGATGAAAATCCTGCTGGGGGAGTTAACTAAGCAATCGCATAAGTCGATTTTTACATAAGTCGATCATTTTGCTGCAGCATCCACTGTAGATATTTGGTAATGATGTATTTAAAAAGGTTTATTATGTCTGTTTAAACATTCCATAAAATAACTCATAAGAATCTCTTGTGATCATATTTTGCCATTTAAAGGGTGGCCATACTGCTGTTAATTTGTAGCTGCACAGATATTAGACTGGCCATATTGATGAAGTAAGAGAAATTTGGGAAATTCGGATTGATTTTTCATAGTTCAGAGCCTCATTATCCAGGGGATAAGCTGAGCATTATAAATGTCCACTACAGTGGATCCCGCATAAGTCGACGTTCAAGGGACCTAATAAAAAAAGATTGACTCATGTAAATAATTGACATAACCCTTTTCAGGCGGGTCCCGTATATTTGCCTAAGCCACCTACGGTAACGACAGGTCTTATACATTTGCTTCACTCCCAGCCTTCCAGCGAGACAAAGCATTAGTGACGGGTCCCGTATAACTGCACTGCAGTACACTCAAGTCAAAGACGAGTTTTGGGAATGCCTCTATTCTGACCAATTACGCTGATCAACTCACGCCACGCCAAACAGAGAAAGTGTAGTATTCTAAAGGGGTGAAAATGATAGTTCACTTCCGAGTCTAACACACACTCGATATATTTCTTATAAAACGATACAATAACACACAGGAGCTCTATTTCAAATGCAGGCTGTGGACCCTCTGCAAAGTGAACAAAACCAAAGACTCTTATCTTGACATTGACCGACACAACTTCTGGACAGATGTCAATCACTTAAGTAAGAAGCTCAACCCAAAGGCAAAAAATAGTGATTGATATAAATAAAAGATATCAGTGACCAATCACATTGCATATCTGTGGTCAGCCTGAATGGAGGGCATGACCTTCAGTCAATAGAAAGAAAACCATGTTCAGGGTTGACCAATCAGGGGGAGTATTGTGTTGATGGTTATATTGTCAAACGTCACATGCGTCAAAATACATCTCCACCTCTTTTTCACATAAGAATAAAGAGATTAGAGTGTTAAAAGTACAGGGAAAAATTGAAACTTTCATCTGAGTTCAGCGACCAGCAACAAAGGAACTTTGATCTCTCAAAAAGGTCCATTTCACATGGTCATGATGACATTAGAAACTACAAAGAGTCTATCTTCCTACTGTATAGAAAGGACTAAGAAGGAGGCGTACATCCAGAAGTGGGGAAGATGTGAAAAACCACTGGATTGCGTGAGGTGGGGGTGTTTAGGAGGAGGGGATTACTATTGAACTGCAGGAAGGGAACAGCCAAGAATACAAAACGATGGTAACTCATGTCATTGTAAAGGAGAAGACGGGTGATACTAGTGATAGACATAGGGTAGGGAGGAGTTATCAAAAGCATGGGAAGTATGTAGCTGAAGAGAGGTGTTAGGTCTGGGATAGAGCGCGTTGCCGCAGCTGGATGATACATACTTGTGAAAGCAATAAACCAAAGGGCCTGTTTCTTTCATCATGGGATTGTGTTACCAATGCACACTGGACTCGGTCATGGGATTAGCGAAGCGGTTGGACATTTCCTCTAGTATAGTATTGTAGTTCCATCATGTTATTTAGATGTAAGAATGAAAATGATTCCTTTAGAAATAAAGATAAATGTTGCTCATTGAAACTCTACTACATAAAATTTGACACACCAGCCACGCTATTATTGAATGATTGGAATAAAGCCTGACCATGCAGCCACGCACCCCCTCCCCCTTACCTCCTGCTCTATATGTTACCTCGTCTCTCTCTCTCATTCATTCTCATTTTCTCTGTCCTCTCTATTCACCTTTCTTTGTCTTCCTCATTCTCTTTATGTCTCCTTTCCTCTGTCTCTCTCCCTTTCTCTTTATCCCTTCCTCCTCTCTCCCCGTCTCTCTTATAAATATGGCACTCTCTCTATGGCAGTTGTATTTCGTTTTCTTCTTTCTTTTTGTCTTTTCTTTTTGTTTATTGTTGTTATGAGGTTTGCTCTGTTGATGAACATTGCGCGATGGGTCGTTGCACCAATGGCTCTATTAGTTTAGTCCAGCATTGTTTAGTGTTTCTTTGTTTCTATGTCTCCTTGTTGCTTATGAAGGTTGGGCACACTGAAAATTTCTCGGTCTGACCCGTTTTCTATCTACTAGTATTATACCTTTCATATTCCTCTTCATTAGTAATGGGCCAACTGCAGTATTATTCCTTTTCATGTTTAATAAAAGTAGACTTTAATAGATGTTATTGTTAGTAAACAATGCAATATAAATACTATGACAATAACAATAACAACATGAAATGTCCGCTATGTCACCTTACTCAATGAAGATCAAAAACAATAATCACAGATACATCGTCGTCAAGCGCGGCAGTCTCGTCAGAGGGCAAGAAAACTATCGGTGCCACGTGGGAAGCCTCATACACAGTGGAACAGATTATCGATCGATATTGAGGTCAGCCAGCAGGTTAGCCTTACATCGGTTAAGCAATTATGCAGTTTTCTTGTTCGTTTGCTTTTCTTGTTTTTTTTGATTACATGAAGTACATGCACATGTAATTGAGTGCAGTGTTAGAATTCCAAGTGACAGAGAGAAGTGGCGATGATGGATAGTATAGAACAAACTATAACACTATAACTTTAACTATGGTAAAATGATATTGGTGGCACGAGAAAGAACACTGGCGGTGTTGCCTCTGATGATTGCTATTGAGATTCTCTCAAACAACCAAGCCATCTGCCGGGGTTCATCGGTTGCGACAACGAGCATGGCTCCTAAATCGGACAAAAAGAGCAAGGTAGACGGTCCACACGTACCAGACGTTTTCAACGCCACAGGTTGAAATAAATAATTACCGATGAGATTGCTGTATATTGAAACTCTAGAATCTTTGGCTCTTGGCGTTGCTGACCCACGCAGATATTGCACAGCCAATAACGTGGGACTGAGAGAAGGTGTCGGCAACTGTGGTGCCCAAATGACTCTTTCTGTTCCTCCATGGAAAGGTAGTCATGCCATCGGGCCTACGCCCATCCACTCAATGTAGCCCTGGGGGCTCGAGGATGCAGGAAAGCCTAACTTTGTCAACGATCTCTTGACGATCAGATTTATCTCCCGAAAATTTATCTATATATCTCCCTGCCATGGAAAAGAAAATTGCTTTGTTATCCAGATTGTCACAAAATCTGAAATGCATCGAGCCACACCAGGCATTTTTCTACTGCGTAATTGTCTCAGCATCCCTAACTTATGTACATTTTCGATCAGCCGCTCTATCGCAGGACAGCCCAACTCTACAAGTTCAACGATATCATTCGTAACACGCTATCATCAATTGCCAACGTTGCCATGCCTGATTCCACCTGGCAGCAAGCTCGTCTTCCTGTGCGACGGAGGTCTCGGCTTCTGCTCATCTCAGGACATCTCTCTCCCCTGCTTCCTGTCGTCCATCTGTGCTTCTTACCATCTCATCAATAGTCTCTTGTCTTCCTCAACAGACGTTTCGTCACCCCAAGATCATGAGACTGCGCCACGTGATTGGAATTTTGCACACAATTCAATGCCAGATTCTAGGATGAGACAATGGTCATGGGACGATATTTCCTGCGGAGAGCGATAGGGAACCTCACTGCTAATGCCAACCAGTACGCCTTCTCGTTGCACGGTCGCCTAAATCAGCAGCTTGAGCCAATGCATTCCCCATCTCTACCCTCGGCAATCTTCTCAGCCCCGTGGAGCTTCGAATTACCGTTGCCCTTAAGACTAGGCTCCAATATCTGCCAACCTAGCGAATGCAAATGCAAATTGAATGTTGATTCCCTCGGACATTATTGTTGATCTAGCTTATATCTACATAATAATTTGCATTATAATAACACTGCATAGATGCTGTATAACATATTTTACTTTTTGTAAAATCTATCACAATTCCTGAAGGTGAAGGTTCACCACCCTCTCCATCTTTCAAGCCTGCCCCCTTACAAACCCCATACAACTTAGAGTTAGGTCCCTTTGGCATTTTGTCCCAACAGCTGTGATGCTCGGCAGTGCCTTGCAAAAATCGACATTTCTAATTTATCACACATATCTGACAATAGTGACAAAGTACACAAAGGCCACTGTTCTGAGTTTTTAACCCCGACTCCTTAGATCTAGATTGGTTATAGATCTATATGTGTTAAAAAAAGGTTCGATTTCAATGGAAGTTTCTTGTATTCAATTCTGTCTTATGATGAAAACAATGATAATGATTACATTACGTAATAAAAACAGTGAAGGCATATATATAGGAAGTAAGAATTTAGAGTACCCTCCTAGATCTAGATAAAATATCTAGATTTAGCTCAAACACGTTCTCATTATCACATTGCAAGGTAGAAGATTAATGACATTCAGTTCAGTGTGATTCTTACTGTGATGGTGGAGCAATGAAAAATCAGGGACGTAGACTCCTCAGTCGATCTACAAGAGAATCCTACATTTAGAGTCTATTGTTTTGTTATCACAGCTTAAAAGGGTTTCTAAAAGGAGAACCACATATGAAACAATCGTAAAGTGTTTATCTCGTTGATTGGAAAAGTGGAAATGGATCATCCTAGATAGATTTAGCCGTAATGAGATTTTTTATTAGGACTTGCAGGATCTCTTGATCTACTTTGTCTCTTGCCTCAACTATCAACAAAAACAGTGTAGCAAGGAGGTCACTCTCATTTTCTCAAATTATTGTCTTGTAAGTTGAAGTAAAAGCGTTTGTGAAACGACGAAGATTTCTTGGTGTTGGTTGATTTACATTGATTTCAGGAAATTTGAGTTTACAATGGGAAAATCCAGTGGAAAAGAAAAACGTCACAAACGAGACCGCGATCACCACCATTCCAAACACAAAAAGAAGTAAGTTTGAGTTTAGCTTTTAGTTTTAGTAAGCGTGCTATACTGTGACTTACTGTGTAGCATGCAGGCTACTCACTGTGAGGCCAGACTCTTGTAAACCCTCTAGAAACTGGTCTATCTAGATCTAGATTTTTGATTCTAGATCTAGATTAGATCTTACAGGGATCTATTTTAGATCTAGACTAGATCTAGATCAAACTTGAAAATTATTAAACGATACTGTTTGCAATGTATCCTGACTTACTGAAAAAACACCGCGATCACGCTCTCACTCTCTCTCGCCGACTCAGGCCAAGTGACCGTGATGGCTAGCCTACCGTGAAACTGATAAATTCTTCTCTTCTCACTTCTCACTGATCACAAGCCTCCGTGGCCGAGTCTAAATATATTGACATGACCGTTGGACACTTGGCGTTGCTATCTCATCAATCTCGCCACTCCGCGAGGCCTACTCTACATACATCTCTGTTCTGTGGTCCCATCTCCTCTAGGCCTAACTCTGGACATGAGACTTAAGAGATACATTTTCTTATTAGATTTCCATAGCTTATCCTGAGGAGGGAGTGGGGGGAGGGGGGTGTTCTGCATTAAAAGAAACAGTGTTCCTATGTCGATATTTGAATATGGCAGGTTTCACAAAATGGTCCATACCCATTTCCCTCTTTTGTCAAAATGTACATGTTATATTTTTACAAGTGTTATATACCATGTTAAAGCTTAGAACATGAGGATTCCAGATATATGACTTTAAGAGATAGCAAAGGACTGTGGGGCAAGTAAATTAGCGTTTAAAAGTCATGTTTTTCAGTCAAGGGGCATAATTGCGAAAATTCTAGGTCCAATGCCAGTACGTAATGTTACGTGAACTGCTTGCGTCCGTCGACTGAGGTTTCCCTGGCGTTTATTTAGTGACGTAACGCTTGGGCATCTGGTTTGGAGAGTTCCCTGACTTTTCCCTAGTTCTCAATAAGATGTGAAGTCTGTGTTTGTGTTTCCCGACACCTCGGGCGTGGAGTCGACGGCCGGTGCCTTACCGTTTGATCAGATGACTCGCGCGATCCGGATCGTGTGGATGATGAAAACCAATGCCTTTTGTCCCGTTTTTGTAAAATTCTGTGATTGTACGCCTTTATACTATCCTTATTACGTGTTACAGGTTTATCGTGTGTACCATTCTGCTCAAACTGGTGCGGTAAACTTCCCGACTTATAATTTTAACAGTGAGGATGCGATACGTATAGGCCGATATTTGCCAATAGAGAGAGAGAGAGAGAGAGATGCACCAGCAACAAAACCCTACACGAAAAGAAAGCGCTTTTGACGACAATTGTTCCTTTCTCCCCACGACCCCCTCCCATCATCACTTCTCCGCTACTACAGTCACATAGAGTGCCCCACTAGACTAGCACAAACTTGTCTTTATCGATCGATAATTGCTTCGCGGAATACGGGACGGGATGGGAGCGGTTGCTGACAAATCTTGAACTCTACTTGAACCTGTCCTATTATATTATTTTCTCTCTCTCTCTCTGGTTGAAATGCGTTTTTATTAATTTTGTATTGTTATGCCAAGAAGACTGTGCATGGTGGAGACGTAAAGTCACTATCATTGTAATGGACTTCTAAACCTCCCGTATTGCCAATTATCTTGTCTTTATTTATTAGAACATAATAAATCATGAAAGCCTATTGATTGCCGGACTTCTTTACATAAGTTTCACTCACGATAAGCCAAAGCAGGTTTTGCTAATGCGACCGAATCTAACCTGAACGGTCTCCGAATCTAACCTGATCACAGTCTCCTTTCTGATGTCCGATCATCGTCTACATTTTTGCATGGCTGTAAGCGCATGGCCATAAGAGTCTTCCAAAAACAAAATATTCCGCAAAGCCAACCAGACAATTTAAAAACAAAAATTTCATGATTTCCCAATAGGCTTACATAAGATGAACTACGAGACAATAGCTCGACGCAATATTACCGTTATTAGATCTCAGATCGAAAAAAATATTTTTTGTCCGACCATGAGGTTTCGAAGACTGCCAGTAGTCTCATGGTATTCTCACTCTCATTTAGAGTTACCTATGATTTTTTTCGTGTCTTTTACAGAATATATGGTGGTAGGAATACGTTTTCTTTGACTCCAGATCAAAAAACGGCGCTTCTACGTATTTTTCAACTGTTTTTTTCAGCTCTTACTGTGTGTTCATTTGTAGACATCAGTTGTTACATAATAGCGAAAATCTGAAACCTGCCTCACGTGATCACTGCAAAAGATAAAAAATATTTAGAACTCGCCAAATTTTCTTTGAACAATTCTCTTCCACATGGAATTAAAGAAAACAGAATAAAAGGTCGTTGACCTCACCTACCTTAAGGTGAAAAGGGACTTATTAAAAAGAGGGAAATGCCGTCTGTCTGGATTGCTGACGTTCACACCCAAAAAATATTCACAAAACACACAAATTGAAAGCAAATTTCACAATATTATGTTTTTTATATCTGCGATGTCAAAGCTATACATGGACCAAATGTTAAGAAGATTCATCCATTAGACTTTAAGAAAGATTAATTGAAGAGTTCAAGTTATCATTGGGTCCCATTTTTGTGAAACCTGTCATAGATATTATAAATACTCCTTGAGTCTGCCTTCTTCGAAATAGCTGATCAAAACAATTCTTGTTTCCTGATGGTGGGGAATAATAATAATATTATTATTTTACCTCCTTACTGGTTCTGTTTCTCAAATTTATCCTCTTCTTGAGATAAGTGTGGGGGTTTCAGGGGGGTTTGCCCACCTGCATGAAAACAAACAAAAATCCCTGCTCTTGTGTTTCCAAGTCGTCTTCCCAAGTCAATCGTCGCCCTATTATTATTCCCACTTTAGCACCGCCGCCGTGTATTTCCTACCATTGTGCCTATGGTCAGCGGTGCTAAAGTGGGAGTAATAATAGGGCGATTACTGGAGAACACACACGTGTGAGTAATGGGAAGACGACTGGAAGCCCCGCTTGCCTGGCCCAAATAAGAACTGGATTTATAAACTTACAGTTTAGCAGTGTAAAGTAATGTAAAAAAGCAAAGTTCTTTCAAGGCCGTTATGGCCCATAGAGCCAGACGAGAGCTTATCCTGTTTTCAATAGTATGAAACGGAACAGGTGATAATATTAATAATAATTGATAATCACCTCCTGGCCAGGAAGCTAGCACTACTAGTCCCGATGCAGGTTTTTACTCTCAAGCTAGTGTATCTATTTGCAGATAGAGTGAGGAAAGTGTATGTTAAGTGTCTTTCCCAAGGAACACAATGGTGAAGCTAGCTTTGCTAGGATTTGAACCTGGGATCTCATGATCCTTAGTCCAGCAGCCTGGCCACTGACGCCACAATTTAGAGGGGTAATCCCCTTGAAATAAGACGCAAAGAGAGATGGTGTATTATAGTCCCTATAAGAAATAGTGCGAATTTATCTAAGAGCTGCGAAAATTACTTTCAACAAACCTGGCTAGTTCTTAGTAAAAGAATGATTAATTATGTGAGTGCGGGATGGGAGGGGGTGGGGTTCACTTGGTTCAGCCTTTGAATTGGGATAGATCTTTTCCATATATACATATATATCTTGTAGATATAAAGCTAATGAGGTAACTACTTAAAAAACTGTATTACTTTTAATTGTAAGTTGAGTCCGATAAAAGGAGTTCAGATATTTGACCCGCAGTATATTATTTTACACTGTTAAACGGTAGGTTTTTCCAGTTCTTCAGAAGCTGTCATATGTTGTTGATGATTATGGAGAGAAATTTGGAATGTTGCAGCAGATCCGTAAAACATCATAATACATTATAATCATAGAAGATTTTGTTTTGACAGGGTTACTAGAAATTTGTTGTTTTCTTTTTAAGCTGGTAAAACCTAACAGAAAGGAAAAGAGGAAAGGAATTCCAAGTGATCTATATCTATCGCAAAATCTAATCTAAGGCTTAACCCTCCCCCCATGAAACATAAAAATGAATGGATAAATTAAAACAATTCTCAGTCCTTGCTATATATTGCCTCCTGTTAAACAACCAGTCTCGCTTACCGCCAGCATCGCAAGAAAATCACTCATTATTCTGCCATCTAACATCTGCCGATGATTTGGTGTTAATGTTCCTTAATAACTATATTATTGTGAATTCGTTATACCACCAGCGTGCATCATCATCCCATGGTGATGCAAGTGAGTAGAATCTGGTTTGGCTTGGTCAAAGATCATGAAGTCAGACAACACACAAAAGCATCTGCGGGCTGTGGGTTATGTTTCATCTCCATGTGCAATTCACCACCTCTCTCTCACTCTCCACTAAAAACATTAACATTAAAGTTGTGTTGTGCTGTGATGCAATTTAAAGAGATATTTACCACCTTTTATCTACTTGATTAGTCAAGTATTAAATATTTCACTTTTGTAATACTACTGGCTACAGGTGTTTTCATCATAAGGCCATTCCCTTTGTGACATCAAGTTACCACTGCCACAATAGTTGGCGATATAACGAGGTTTGAGTGAACAATAAATTTCTGAAGTGTGGTTTCAACTCGATTCTCCTAAAGTGGTGATTCATAATTCTACAACCGCTTGATCACTGACGGTTTTACTTGGAACTTTATTAAGATTTTTAGTAACCTTCCTATAAAGACCAAATCATCTCTAATGGAAAGAGAATTCCTAAAAAGTATGCAACAAAGTCTAAAACAAGAAAAACAAAACGTAACTTCCATTGAAAAAGACAAAATTCTTAACAAAGTATCCATGGCATAAATTATCACTACAATCCCTTACTTAAAATGTACCCTCACCACCCTACCATCCTAAATTCGATACAGTTATTTCTTTACAAGTATGTTACACCCTTAGTCATATTAAGTACAAATTATTGGATACTGAGGTTACGCAAGTAGGCGTGAACATTATTATTCCAACTTTTTTATTATGACCTGTTCAATATGGCAATCTAGGTGAATGAAAAAGACGGCGTAACAATGAAATTTTCAATTATCAACTTATATTCACCTCTGGTAAAAGAATTCCCACGAGTGAAAACGATTTTGGGATCATTTAGAATCTACATGCAAAATAGGGTTACTCTTAATGACCTGGCAACAGAGCTTTTGGCGAACAAATAACAACCAAATCATATATATATATATATATATATATAATATATATATATATATATATATATATATATATATATATATATATATATATATATATATAATTTGATTTACGGTATGTTTTGTAGAAAATAATACAACAAAATAAAACATGAATTCGATAAAGCAGCGTAGGAAAACTAGGATTTAGGCTCTAGTCTTTTAAAACCTATATTAAATGTACAATATAGGTTTGTTGAGATAGCTTGAAAAAAGTTCTGTTCACAATTTCTGTTATAAAATTTCAGGCATAGGTCAAGACATGAATCATCCGAGTCAGATGAATCTGTTTCAAGATCCAGATCAAGATCTCGTGACAGAGACAGAAAAAGGAAACACAAGAAAAGATCACCATCATCATCACCATCTGATTCCTCTGACAGAAGAAATTCTTTTGATGCTGACGAAGAAAGAAGAATACTGGCAGAAGAAAGAAGGTGAAATGCATGATTTTTGAGCCTCATTTAGCAGGCCTAATCTCTTTTGTTGTTGGGTTGTATTTTTCTCGTTTTGTCAACTTGAAATAAAATTTGCTGGTATGTAATGATGAGGGATATTACTTTGCCTTTGTTTCATCCTTGGTATAGCTTTAGACTATGGTACTCATGACCGTTGAGGTTGGTTTTTTTTTTGGTTGTGTTGAGCGTATATATTTTAATTTATTAATCTTTTCAACAGATACATGTTTATGTTCAATTGGGGGCGGGAAGTTTATTAAATGACGTCTTAATTTTATCCTTTGTGTTCTGCCATGAGTGTATCAGTCTCAACATCTTCTCACCATTGCACAGGATGGTTACTATTTTTAGGGTGATTTTTGCTCTATTTGTGCATTTAGAGGGCAGTTAAGAGGAAACAATTTGTTATATTTAGAAAAAATACCCTTATTTTAGGAACACAAGCGTTGCTTGCAATTGATATTGTAATAGAGTTTCTTGACCTGCAAACAGTTTTTAAAATTGATTTATGCATTTGCATATTATTTGATAACGTTGCTCTATAAAGTCTTCTTAAGGTGGATGTGTGACTTAATATTCCGTTACAAGATTTTAAATGTCCTTGTAGAAACATTCTGAGAGGAAGAAAAAGTTGAAGTGTGAAAATAGTCGGAAATTTCGTTCTATTTTCAGGAAGCAAAGAGAATTACAAAAGGCTCTCGAAACTCCAGAAGAAAAACGAGCCCGTCGTCTAGCAGAGAAGGTATGTTCATTTTTCTCTCGCAATGGAATAGTTGATATATTAAATCAAAAGTAAATCTTTTTAGCTTTTCAGTCAAAATTGTTTTGTCAGTATTTCAGTCATGTGTATTATTTGCGTAAGATACATAGTTTATGCTACATTATAGAATTGATCCTAAGTTGTGTCTGGAACACAATAATGATTTTCTTTAACAATTGTTCCCTCTCCACACATTCACACACACACATTTTCATTGGTTGAGCAAATTGTTGTTTTATCTCTGCCAGGAAAGGAAAGAAAGGAAACGTAAAGAACAGATGGGTTGGGACAAAGACTACTTGGTAAGTTTGTAGAAATGATGTTAACTTTTGAAAATAATTTATTTTAAACAATTTGGTTTGTGATTTTATCTTGTCATGCAATTGTAGTCCTAGACATTTCTAAAACAAGCGCTTACATATAACTATTTTTTGCTGTATTTGTACAGTGGTGTCCGCCTAAGAACCCGCTCCAAATGAGATAGAAACAGCAGGTTCTTAGGCGAACTGGGTTCTAACGCGAACTTCGATATATGTATATATATATATATACCTTGTACATTTACTTCATTGTTCAGGTATTTTTATTGATATCGACAGCTACGTAATCTTCGATCACCTGAGGCATCAAGGCATCGTCACAGGACAGGTGGCGAGCCTTCCTCGTGTCTGTCACTGAGTGCTGGCATGTCCATGTGACGTGTTTATAACACCTACTGGTGTCTGGATCAATGCAAAATAGACTTCCCACTCGCCTTTCTATGATTCACTTGCAACACATCGCAGGTTATCTGCAATAGGTAGCATTTAATTAAGTGTGGATTGTTGTTTTCATGACTCACACCTCACAGTCTGACCGGGTTCTAATACAAACCAGTTTGTGACTAGCAGGATCTTAAGGGGGTAGCTTTATATAAGGAAAATCTGTTGCATGGAAATAGCGGGTTCTGAGTCAGCAGGTTCTTAGGCTGACATCACTGTAATTTGACTCAAGTCAAACATTCCAGGGTATTGTAAAAGGAGAAAGGGAAACTATGCTGTTTTGAATTTTTTTAAAAATATGTTTGTCTTTTAACCTACACTATTGTTCGAAAGAATTTATTGCACAATAATGACAATGTGAAACAAAAAAGAATTAGCTCATGTAATTCAATGTTATGTTCCTCAGGGCTACACAAATGCTGACAATCCGTTTGGAGATGAGCATTTGCTAGACACCTTCGTTTGGACGAAGAAATTAGAAAAGGAAGGTATGACCAATCTGCCCATGGATCAAATCCAGCAGTTAAACAGAACTAAGATGGTACAAAATAAGGTAAGTAAGAGAGGTTGTGTCACTGGGTAGCTCTGTTCAAATGGGGTCTGTGTGTCAGGTGACTTTCTAAACAGGACTGCGACCTTTAATTTGTAGCTTTGATTTTTCATTGCATGAGACTGATGGATGTTTTGAAAGATACGATGACTGTTGTTGGGTTTTTTGTTAAGAAATACACACTTCATCCAGGGCTTGTAAGCTTTCTCAAAAGATGATTTGTATGGGCATTCTGAGTATGCATTGTACAGAAATATAAATAGGTCAGCATTTAATTCTGTTTTATTGGGTTTTTGTTAAAGAATGATGTCTACAAAGATAAACACCTGTGTAACCCCCATGATTCTGGTTTTTCAGTATTTTTTTAGTTCTTTATCACGCTCTTTTGAGTAAGTAAACTTAGTCCCATTCCTGCTGTTGAGCGAAGGGTAAATCAGAAGTAGACCCCTGTAGTCACATGACGTAATATGGTCGTTCTTTACTACTTTGCCATGTCTGATTAGACTTAGTTATTACTGGCTTGTCGGCAGGGCCAGGAAAAAATCATTTCCCTTGCTTGGCCATCAAACCTGGGTCACATTGGTTGCAATCAGACGTTGTACCAACCAACTAAGCTATCAGGCGCTATATTTTAAGTGGATGGAAAAATCCTTATTCCTGTACTGGTTTGAAAAAAAGAAAACATTAATAAAGTGCCAACTTCCTTATAAGTTCTTTCAAGGCCATTACAAGCCATAGGGCTGGAGCTTATTCTGACTTCTATAGTGTGAAACAAAACAGGTGGTGATAATCACCTCCTGGACAGGATACTAATTACTAGTCTGTTGCAGATTTTTACTCCCATGCTGGAGTATGTACCCATTTCCTCCTGGATCGGGGGTGGGGGAAATGCATGTTAAGTTTCCCAAGGAACACATTGTCGGACCTAGCATTGCCAGGGATCAAACCCGGGACCTCATGACATCCTAACCTCAAGGCTACTGGCGTCACATGGTGTCGCTTTAAGTTTTTACCAAAATTTATGGATTAGTAGTCAGATTTCGGGCCGTCTAGTGCATTGTAGATTTGTTCCATCCATGGGGTTTCAGAAAGTTTCCCCCATTTCCCACCTTTCTGCTATTTTGACTGACATATATTTCACACCTGTCCTTCAACTTTAATCGTCACCAAAGGTTGAACTGGAGAAGGTCAAAAGAGACGTCTGGAGAGGGAAAAGGAGCAAGAGGAAAGAGAGCAGGAAAGGGTAAGAATAATCCTCACTCATTTTGTCATTTTCATTATCTTTTCTTTATAAGCTTTTGGATTTGGAATTTTAAAAATTTCTAGCTTGTACTTAGAGTCAGCGTTTATTTCAGATTTGAGCTATTTGAGAAAGAAAGGAGTTGGAAGAAAATAAATTTATAAATCAACCCCAGAAAAAATCAAAAGCTCAGTCATAATCAAGTCATACAGATGCTTTTCCCATACACTGAAAGGTAGAACGGGAACTGATAAAGAAGGAAAGAAAGAAACAGATGCTTTTCTTTGATAGTTTTAGATTTTATTAAATAATTTACAAAGCAGAAGAAAATTTTGTTGTTGTTTAAATCTGTTATTTCTCCTTGAAAAATCTGGAAGTAGACTAAATGTTATTGTTACATTGATCATATCTAATCTTAAAGTGGACAGAGTATGTCCATTTCAAATGCAACTGTTGTCATCTATTTTCTCTTTTCATCCATCCCATGATATGATCATTATTCAGGAAATGCTTCAGAGAGACAAAGAGGTTGAATATTTCAAATTATGGGAAAAGCAAGAAGATGGGGTAAGTTTTCAAGTTTGTATCACAACTTTTTTTCAAATTACGCACTTCTTGTAAGTTTGATATCTCAAGAAGATACACAAGAAGATGTTTTAAAAAAAGGTTTTAAAAAAAAAGAAGAAGAGTAATTTAGCTGCTTTGACTACTTCTCTAAATTAAATTGTAATGAGGTTCAAATGATGATTCTATGGTGTATATGGTTGCTTTTCTTGCCTTTTCTTTTTAATGAAACTGGTTTTATTTACATCTTATTCTCATGCATTTTTTCCCCTGCTCTTTTCCTACTTTCCCCTACCACCCCCCACTCCCACCCAAACCCCTTTTTGTTTTATTGTTCATCGGAGAAGAGTTTGTGTTTTAAGTCTGCGTATGTTTCTATAGTGCATGTTGATAAATTGAATCACACGTTTCAATGTATTAGTGAAAGTGTATGCAAACAAGTATCTGTAAGGAAAAGGAGTTAGTCAGACAATGACGAATTAAGAGTTTTATTAAGAGAAACTTTTTTTCTTTCAAGTAATGTTGATGACATACCATGTTGTTCTTTTTTTTTCAGTTCCACTTAAATCAGGCAAAGTTGAGATCAGAAATACGAATCAAAGACGGTAGAGGTACGTAAGATCGAATCGAAGATAGTTTTTAAGAATGAAATTTACAACAAATTAAAAAAAAAACCAGATTGAAAACCCTATCTTCTTTTAGTAGAATTGAGTATCATTAGTGATTATAGTATGCTATGGTCACAAGTTTCACTTCATTTCTCAGAAATTTGTTTTTAGTTGTTTGTTCTTGTCATTTGAACAAGGAAATGGTGTTCGGTAGCTAATAATTTTTGTCAATAGCCATGTCATATGTTTGACTAATCATTCTTATCATCTGAAATCTTTGGGGATATTTTTCATCTAAGAAAAAGAATAAAATTTAAAGCTGCAATTTAAGTTTACAAATGCCTTGATGGAACAGCACCTAGTTATCTCAAAGTCTTTTGAATCTTTACAAACCTGATCAGACTTATTATGAAGAGCATTGTTAAGTACTATACTATTACTAGATACTTTATTTCTCTTTTCTTTTTCTTGTTTATTTCAGCAAAACCAATTGATTTGCTGGCCAAATATAAGTGCTGAGGATGATGAACTCGCTGTAGAAATGCATGAGCCATATTCATATCTCTATGTGAGTTCAATGGTGTCTAAAAACATTTTTTAACTTAAGATATAACAGCCTTCAAATCAAATCAATGAAACAGATACTTAAATATTGAAATAAAATCACATGAAAAGAAATTAATTTACAAATTACTTTCTTCTTGTTATGATTATCCAAAGAATAATTATTTAAGTTGTTGGCAAAAGTTTTGTAAAGAGTGAAATTTAGTGAGTTCAAATATATAAAAATTCCTATAATTTATGATGTCTTGTCTCTAAATTATCCGCTTGGTTTGGAAAACCTGCTTTTAACTTCGTTTTGAGGATATGAATATTATGCGATAGTAATTAAACTCTGGAATAAAAAAGAACAAAAAAATTAGTCAATATTGTAATGTAGCTGGAGATTTGAAAATATTTTGTCCATCATCTACAGGGTCTTACAATACGTGATTTGGAAGATTTATTGGAGGACATTAAAGTGTACCTGGAGCTGGAGCAAGGCAAAACGCAAGCTATTGGCGGGATATAATCACCGTTACTCAGGATGAACTTTCAAAACTCAGAAAGTTGATTCCAACAATAGAGGTTTGCATGCCATGAACATCTTACCTTCATCATTTACCAAGGAGGAATTAACAATAAGATAATGAAACAAAGGAAAGAGACGAAAGTAATTTCAATGTTTCTAAAAATGTGAATATATGATGACAGGGATGTTTCTTACATAAACTGTCAATGATTGCGTGTAATTACCTAAGTAATTAAGAGTGATGAAAATCATTTTTAGTTGTAACAGCATATGACCAAATAATTACATTTGATTCCATATAAGTAAAAGCAAGATAACAGTAGTGTAGCTGTACTTTAGAAAGATTGGATGAAATTCTAATGTTGAAAATGTGTAGCAGGTAGACTGACACACACAGTCTATCATGAGATTCAGAATTTGATGTTTGATTGTTCTCTTCTTTTAAAAAAGTTAAGGATAGTTTTATTGATACCTAATATTATGTTTTTATTTATTCATATATCTTTATAAATCTATACTTGTATACGTACATATTTATTTTTATTTGTACATTTGTATGTAGAATACTTAGGAGACCGCCGATGGAATCAACCAAGCAGTCACTACCGAAATCGCCGACCTGTTCAAGGGCAAAACAACAAATCAACTCAAGTTGCTTGAGCAACAAATCAAGGGCAAATTGAATGGTGGGGAGGGTGTTGATGTAGGTGAGTATGATTTGAGTTATTACTCACTTACCTGCACTTTACGCTGGGTGGCATGTAGGGCAACAACAAATCTTTTTGCTCCTTCCTGGTAGAAATGTTTGTTGTTGTTTTTTTTATTATTTGCTTTTTTTTGTAACAAGATTTTGTTTCCAGGATGGGGGTTAACCTTATTGTGCCAAACCCATGACCCTGGATTTTTGTGATTCGCTCTAGACAGCTGCTTTCCCAAGCTGATGAGTCGTATTTACCCATGGTTTGATTTTAAGAGTTCACCTCTACTAGACAGACTGCCTTGCAAGGCTCACAAGCGCCATTTGTCTAGGATGATGATGGGGTGGGTTAGGTTTTTTTTTGGGGTGCTCCTGATTCACCAGACTGCCCAGTCATCGAGCTGTGAGGTCATTCGGACAATGTAACGGCTCCACTCGTACACTTCAGCCTACTTTCTAGGATAGCTGCCAGTTGGTTCAGGCCAGCTTATTTGCATTGGCACTTTTACTTGCAGCTGGCCTTCATATCTGAAGGTCGTTCCTCTATCCACCGTATTCGAGCTACTGGTTGGGGTCGGTTTCCCCAGGCGTTGGTAAAACCCCAGATGGTTCATTTATATTTCTCACTTAATCGTGTTTTTCAAAAGACAGTTTTCACCTGATTTTCCACTCTTGGGTTATTTTTCCTTCCCTCTTCATCTCAATGAAATTGATAAACTTAAATTTATGAATACTTCTGCAAGCCAATTTCCTTAAATTTTATTTGAGATAAACGTCAAATAAAGGAGAAGTTCTTATTTCTTTGGCAGTGATTCTTATATTTTGTTGTAGAAAATGTAATTGGCTGTGAACAGTGTGTTATCCGTTCAGCAATGATGAGTAAAAAATATTTTTTGTGAAGGTGCCTGAAACTTTTTTTTAAAAAGAAAAGAAAGAAAAATGTGTCACGATTGTAAAATCGATTGACTGATGACCAATTGAACTATAATCCGGATTTTTGTGCTGTATTTTGGTGTTGCCCGGATCCCTCTGGTGGTAACAATACGGATAATCTTTGGACTTGAAAGATGTTACTGTGAAATAGCTCTTGGGCATTTCTCTCTCATCCAAGTTATATGAAAAACAAGTATATTTTTTCTGATTTGTTGTAGAGAAATAGTTGTCTGTTATAATCACGAATGATAATAAAGTGTTGGTGTTAGGTGCCTGGTCTTGTAGTTAGCATGATATTGATACCTAAGGCCTCTGTAGTCATGCAGTTGACATTATGGCTGATGAGAAATGATGACCTGTTCAAATCCTAACATTCTATTTAATGAATTAGGACATGAAATATGAAATGATATTAAAGCCCTGTAGGTTTTGTTTGTTTGATTTGATTTACCAACTTCCACAACTAAGGTGATCTTGGGGTTTTCGGTAGGATTTTTGATTTTGCCTGGACTGCCTTGTAAGCAGCCAAGGGATTTTTAACATGCGCAGAGTGTTGTGATCTGTACATCGGACCTCCTTTTTATCGTCCGTCTCCGATGGGACTAGGTGTCGATCCACCTACCTGGACCAGGGGGATAGATTTTGCTTAAAAAAACAGAGAAAATTTGTCAACCGTTGGCATGGCTCGAATTTGAACCCACTACCTTTTGGTTGAGAGGCCGACACCTTTCCTCTGACTACCGAGTCCCCAGCCCTGTATGAACAAAGACAAAATACATACAAGGGAATAGGCTGGAAAAAAATCTTCGGGCATTAATAAAATCTGCGATCTACGCGTTGGCATCCATTGCCTTGCCACGAAAAGAGAGTGCACTGCCTACATGGCTTTAATTTTAATATTATTTCATGTCCTTCTTCTTCATCACTTTCGACATGCCCCTTGCCTCACTGTTTGTCTTCAATTTAAGCTGTTTGATTATTTTTTTAGTTAGCCTTGGCACTGAGGCAGTTTTGCAAAGTTCAGATCTTAAGTCAGATGATTTTGTTCTATAAAAAAATTTAATCTCTTATCCTTGTCAAATACAATTTACATAATTCCTTCACTTTCTTCAAAAGGTTACTGGGAATCACTTTTAAGTCAACTGAAAGCTCACAAAGCAAGAACACGACTGAGGGAAAGGCATCAGGATGTGCTCCGACAGAAACTTCACAAACTCAAAATAGAGGTGAGAGATTCAATGTTATTTCGTTTTGGGTACGGGTGGTCGATGGGTGCTGCTGGCAGGTCTTGCTTCTTTCTTTCCCTTCCTTCTTTCACTTATCTTTCATCCTGCTGTTTCCTCTTAATTCACCCTGAGATCACCGCAATGGTGGACAGGGTAAATTTCAACGAAACAAACAAATTCATTTTGGGTTGATGAAGAAACATGTGTAAAAGACAGAATGTTAAGAACAGAATTTTTTACAAGTCTACACAACAATATTCTTTATCATAGTTGCACTTATCAGTACAAAACTTTCCACCAAAGTTGGCTTTGTGAACTTTATGTGAACGTTTTGTTCCTGTTCTATGGGCGGTTGGCTTGGGATTGTGTGGTCTTGGGCTTGAATCCTGACAATGGGCAGTTTGCGCCATTGTATTTCTTAATGCAGGCATTTTCCCACATGTACAAATGGGTACCAGCATCAACCGGAAAGTCAATCTTACGACAGACTAGCGTCCTGTCTAAGTAAGGTGAAGGGCTGACACCTGTTCTGCTTCACACCTAAAAATCGGGATATGCCGACCCCAATAATGGATCTGGAGGGACTTTTCTAATACAGCCAAGCATGAAATGAAGTGAGGTTAGTCCTCCATCTCAGCCTTGAAAACTGTTTTTGTTTTTTAAATCAAGATCACGGAGAAATATTGAAGAACGAATGGCTTATCGTAACAAAGAGTCTGTAGTAAATTGTCACATTGCCTTTTTTGTTGTTGACAAACTCAACTATTTTCTTTTACTTTTGTTCCTCCAGCAAGGTATTGAGTCCGGGCCGTTGTTCCCAGTTGGCAATGAGGATGATGGATCAGGGCATTCGTCACCAGCACCGGCTTCTGCGTCTACATTTAGGGAACGGCAAGAGTCACCTGTTGCCGGTACCTCTAGAAACAGAGATGACCGAAGGTAGGGATCAAACTTATTCAAAATGTAGCAAACTTTTTTTTTAGATGTTTAAGATATTGAATATATTTAAGGTGAGACAGCAATGACAGAAGGATTTCTTTGTATGTGATTTTATTTTTCACGTCATGTATTCATGGGTGGTTGGTGGGCGCTGCTGGCAGGTCCTACTTTCTTCCCTTCATTCTTTCACGTATCTTTCATTTTGCCCTTTCCTCCTTCTTAATTCAACCTGAGATCACTGCTCATGGTGGGCTAGGTAAATTTCAATAAATGTTCGAAAAATGTCACGTATTCAGTGTGTTGCCAATAATTGCATTGCTTGATGATATTCTCTTTTGTTTCAAGGAAATATGAGGGATATTTTAAATGCTTTTTTATCTTTTTGATCCAAATGTAGTTTCTTAAAATAGTTCATGATTACTGTAAAAAAATCTTGTTAGGGAATCAATTGTGTTAGCGATAGTCTCATCAATATTTTAAAAATTAAAATATAATTGTTTTTTTATTTAGGAATGACAGTGAAGAAGAGGATAATGAAAAATGAATCACAGGTGAAAGCAGAGGGAGAAGGAGAAGAGGAATTGACGGAGGAGGATCTCATGGAGCTTGAGTACATAAAGGGGGGCTACTCTCCCAGAATGGTTCAGTCATCAGATCTGCCATTTGATTCCGTGGTTTACGATGAAGAAGACGACAGCAAGAAGCTGGCACTGGCAAGACGGCAAGTTTTGGTGACAGGCAGAGTGAAGGTAAATTGATGAGAAATCACAGACCTTTGTGGTACATGTGGGGCTTGTGGCTGTTCGGTTAGGCTGCCAGACTTGGGATCATGAGGTCCCAGGTTCAAATTCTAGCAAAGATAGGTCTGACAACGTGTTCCTTGGGAAAGACGCATAACACACATTTCCCTCGACTAGGATAAGCTCTGCTCTATGGGTGGTAATGGCCTTGAAGGAACTTTTTTACTGATTTACTTTCAGAAAAATAGATCTATGGCTATATTTTTTCCAGGATGATGTGTTTGAGTTAATTCTTGAGAGGCCTCGTGAACTTTGATTTAACTTATCTAAAATGTTAACCTCCATATATCGAAAGAGAAGTGAGAAATGTTAAACATGGAATGCCTTCAGTGACACCATTGCTATGCTCACTGCCACAAATGCTGATTAATGCGCTTATAACTAAATTACATTTAGATAAATGTAAATTATGATTTTTAGGGTGCAAAGCAGTGTTTAATAGAATTTCATACGGGATACAGGGGTGATTTGTAGTACATCAGTGTGCTATGTGTAATGTCATACAAATTTAATACAAATAGCATTCTGCTTTTTACAGATTTCATCATTCAATGTTGTAATCTTAGTATGTCAATTACAGAAGAAAATAACTGATTAAAAGCATCTTCTTGCGTTAATGCTTTCCTGATAAATAGGAGGTTTAATTAATGCAATTTTTCAGGTCTGAGTTGTCTTTACACTGATGTTTCAATTCACCTCTCTCATTTATTTTTTATCCATGTGTTTGTCAGACTGACGGAGAAACCGAGTTTGAGAAAAAAGCCAGGGAGGGTATGGACATGGATGAGGCGCAGTTCAGTGTGGAGGTCAACCTTGAGCAGCAAGCATTTTTGTGGTCGGACAAATACAGGCCGAGGAAGCCTCGTTTCTTCAACAGAGTTCACACGGTAAAGTTAATACAATTTCAGCCTTTTTGGATTTTGCTACTACAGAGCTGCCAAAAATGTATTTTGTACTTAGTATGTTTTTTTTTAGGAGTCCGTAAATCTGTATTTACGTTTGAAAAGTTAACTGCGGAGACTCCGAGTCGGAGACGCCATTCCGAGTTTGCAAGACTACCATCGCACTTCACCAGAAAACCCAGCAATGGGCAGATTTGTTATTATTTGCCTTAATGTTAAATTGTATGCTTTTTACTATATTACGGGCCGTTGTGAGTTTTAATCAAGGTTCTATTTGTATTAATGGACTCCTTGGTGGAGAGGCAAATTGTGAGCCTCTCAACTAAAGGGTTGTGGTGTTCATATGCCTGACAAGTTGAACAATCTTATGGAGTTGTTTTCGAGTAATCTCAAACGATTTTTTTTCCTTTTTGATTCCACTTTCAGGGTTTTGAATGGAACAAGTACAATCAGACTCACTACGACATTGATAATCCTCCACCTAAAATTGTACAGGGCTACAAGTTCAATGTAAGTGTATCTTGCCATCATTTAGGCAGAAAATTAACAATATTTTCAGAAATAAGATTATTTCCATTGGACACTGTCATTATTAAAAATGCAGGTAAATTAATATTGTTTAGTTTTTTTTCGTCGCTCAACTCACAAGTTGTCGGCTGTTTTTAATTTGTCACATGGACAGTGCCAGCCACTTCAGTTTGTTCTTTAAAATCACTGTGACTAGCGCGACCTTATTTATTAAGCATGATAAATAGAAATGTTTTTATGAGTGTTGAGTTGCTTTAGCATCTTTTTTCAGTGATATAGAATCAGGGTGCTAAACCTTCTGGGAATTCCCGAAAAACCAGGAATTTAGCTGTTTTCAAATGCTGGTTCCGGGCTTCCGGTATGATCTCCTTGAATCGTGGGCTGACAGGTCCTAAACCGACGATTATCAATATCAGGGATGGCTGTTGATTCACTTCCTTTTACTTTTCTTTTGGCTTTCAACCCGGAAATCGGGCGATTATGAATACCAAGGCTTGCCGCTGATTCACTTCCTTTCACTTTTCTTTGTGTTTGGCTTTTGACTAGGATGTTTTATGATGCACGGGATAAGGGCCTTCGTGGATTTGATTTTGAATGAAGAACCCTACTAGTTCTAGTTCTAGTCAGTTACTGTCAGTTGCAAAGAGACGTTGTGTCAGTCAACAAATGGATTTAAAAGTTATATTTCTTTGGTATAGTGACGATTTTTCCTGAATTTAGATTACTCAACTGCTCTGTCTTGTTGTTTAAAACAAATTTCATTGTGTTTACTGTTTAGGGCTAGATCTAGATTCTACAGCTTTTTTAGGTCTAAATAAGATAGAAAGCAAGCTATCTATAATCTAGAGATCTAGACTAGGTCTGGTCTAGAAAGATGAAATTTCTTGACATGGGTAGTGCCACCGACGTGGTTGATGCGGGAGTGAAAAATCTGTGGCGATGGCATTGGCTCATCTCAGCCTACTACTGGTAATACTACCCCAGCTAGCAACCATCTCCAACGCCAGGCTCAGTCCAGCCACTGTCTCAGCCTACTGCTACTACTATTTCCAATCCCTCAAATTTGAAGAGGAAGCAGGCATCTTTAGCAAACTTCTTTTTTTTTAAACCCAGGACTTAGCATGATAAATAAAAGGGGGGAGAGGGGGTGTAGCTGGCATCTAAGACTGTGGATAGGACACTGTTCATATTGTTATCATAACATCAAGTATTGTTTGATGGAGTATGTATTCTGCATACTATAAGTTTGGATGTGTTTATTATTTCATACATGGAGTGGCAGTTGGCACTACAGGACCTGACAGTGACAGTCGGGTGCTCTTTATCCCTTATTCTGTTACATTTAAAATCCATCATATTGCATACTCATTTAACGTACATATTCCATTTTGGGGAGTTAGGGTGGATATTGGCCAGGTCGCAACAGCTTTCAGGGAATTTTTATGAGGCCCGTCAAAATTTCGAGGAATTTGAATGGGATTGACTTTCACCCCTGTATAGAATGTTTATGTGTGAGTCTTTTCTGTTCTTTACCTATTCATGGGTATGAAAAAAAGTTCCCTCAAGGCCATAACAACCCATAGAGCAGGAGCGTATCCCAATTTCTATAGCGTGAGGCCCAACAGGTGATAATAATCACCTCCTGAACAGGACCCTAGTCTGATGCAGATTTTTACTCCCATGCTAGTGCTTGTACTCATTTGCACCTTGGTTGAGTGGGGAACATGCAAGGTACGTGTCTTTTACCAAGGAAATCAACGTCTGGCCTTGCTTTGCTGGGATTTGAACTCGGGACCTCAGGATCATAAGTCGGACAGCCTAACCACTCGGCCAGGCCAAGGGGTGAAAAATGATTTAGATCATTTTCATTTTAAATCAGTGGCCATCATCATCAGGGTTGGTCATAGATCTAAATATACACCTCAAGGGCTTTGATTTCTTTTTTCTGAAGATGTTATACATTTAGATTCGTTCAGGTAAAACAGATCTCGGCCCCATAGGCAAAACCTCCAGCTTTTTTGTTTCTGATGAAAGCTCACAGCTGGCTTTGTTTTTCTCACAGCTGGCTTTGTTTTTCTCACAGCTGGCTTTGTTTTTCTTACAGCTGCTTTGTTTTTCTTTTTCTCACAGCTGGCTTTGTTTTTCTCACAGCTGGCTTTGTTTTTCTCACAGCTGGCTTTGTTTTTCTCACAGCTGGCTTTGTTTTTCTTACAGCTGGCTTTGTTTTTCTTACAGCTGGCTTTGTTTTTCTCACAGCTGACTTTGGGTTTTTTTCAGCTGTCTTTGTTTTTCTTACAGCTGGCTTTGTTTTTCTCAGAGCTGGCTTTGTTTTTCTTACAGCTGGCTTTGTTTTTCTCACAGCTGACTTTGTTTTTCTCTGCAGCTGTCTTTGTTTTCTTACAACTGGCTTTGTTTTTTTTTACACAGCTGGCTTTGTTTTTCTTAAAACTGGCTTTTTAAAAACATAACACAGGCCAGTGAAATAATGTTTTGATTTCAACGGCAGACCAGTCAGTCAATTCACTTTTTTTTTTTTTTATCGAGGTGCAAACTTCCCGCCGAAGGCATGTGTATGTTGTATAAGAGTGCATTTGTGTGTTAATGGGTATGTGTGTGTGTGTGTATTGGTATAATTTTTATCATCCACACATCTGTGTTTAGCGTTGTATAAGAATGCATTTGTGTGTTAGTGGGTGTGTGTGTGTGTGTGTGTGTATTGATATAATTTTTATCATCCAGACATCTGTGTTAAGCGTTAGCGCTTGCTTATTTTGACACAAATAAGTTTTGTAGTCTTCAGTCTGTTATGTCTTCTCTGGGCTGGAATGTATTAGTGTTAGACTCTTTGGTCTGCTTAGATGTTTTCTCCTTTTTCTTCTTTTTAGGCTCTTCGTTTTATAGGTTTCTTTTTCCAAACCGTTTTGAAAAAAAAACCAATAGGCTTGAGCTATTGATACCTAGTATAAAGAGAATCTGTTGGTGTCAATTGCCTAGTGGTTAAGTTGCTGGATATAGGATCATGAGTTCCTGGATTCGAATCCTAACAATGCTAGGTCCGATGTCGTATTCTTTGGGAAAGACACTTAAAACGCGTTTCCCACTCGACCAAGATGCAAATGGGTTCTAACAACCGCTTGGGAGTAAAAACCTGCGACAGACTATCGTCCTGTTCTGGGAAATGAGTATTTTTATCACCTGTTCGGTGTTCCACTTCACGCTATAGAAACCTGGATCAGCTCCGGCTCCATGGGCTGTAAGACCTTGCAGGAACTTTGCTTATAAAGAGAATCTAGACACTTTATTACTGTATGATATGATGGAGGGCCATGGCTGAAGAGTGTTGGTTAATTTTTAAAAATGAACAAAGTATTGGACTGGTTCCGCGAGTCGGCGTTGGCACTTGAATGCCGCGTGGGCCTGCTAGTACATGACAATCCTGACACTCCGAGAATTTTATCTAGCACAACGGGTGCATTGAAACATGTTTCCCTTTTTAGCTTTTTTTTTTTTACAGTTTGCTTTGTTTGGTATAATGTTTGTAAAAGATTTCTGAATTTGCTTTTGTTTTATCTGTTATCTACAATGTACTCATCCACAAGTTTTTGTCTCTCACTCTCTCTCTCCCCTCTCTTTTTTTTTAAATTACAGATATTTTATCCAGACTTGATTGATAAAGCAAAAACCCCAGAGTACTTTGTGGTGAGTCATTTACTCCCTTTCTTTTTAAATGATCTTCCTTGAACTTTGGGTTGCGAAAATTTGAATTGATCTCCTTAATTTAAGGGGGACACGGTAAGCCCTGCTGACAGTTGGAAAATTCCCTCAATATTTTTTTTGTGTAAAATCTACCGCCCTGGTCCAGGTAGGTGGATTGACACCTAGTCCCATCGGAGACGGATGATAGAAAGGAGGTCCTGTCTGCAGATCACAACACTATGTGCACGTTAAAAATTCCTTTACTGTTTACAAGGCAGTCCGGGCAAAATTGAAAATGCTATCAAAAATCCCCAATATCACCTTAGTTGTGGATATAGGTGAAATCAAATAAAAATGACCTTAACTTAAAAATGTTTTAGCCATAGCATTTTATTTTCTAATTTTAAAACTCAGCCTGTAAAAGGAAGAAGATTTGAAAGGTCTTACCAGACTTAAGATGCAGTTGTTTTCAACCAGTTTTATAAAGCTATGAACACTCTTTGAATGTATATTTCATTTGACCGGTGAGTGTGTGTAATTTCAATAATTTATTATTTAAGCAAAATCGTTTGTAAGTTTCAACACCTTTATGCTTACTGTAAGAAAGTTGTGTGTGATGAAGTATGTTAAATTTGATCTTTTTATGACAAAGTCTTTCATCTTTCAACAATGTGCATAAAATGTTTATTAGAAGAGACTGATTTGCATTTTTTTCCCCTGTGTAATTTTCAGACCCCGCTGGAGGAAGTAAAGATTTTGCACTGCTTCGCTTTCATGCTGGCCCGCCATACGAGGTGTGTTTTTTTTTTACTATGCTGAGAACATTTTGAATGTCGAATGTCATGTTAACAGAGCATCATGGCTTCTACTCCATGTGTAATGTTCAAACTGTTCGTCCTTTTTGTTTTTATTTATATGTTTGCAAGTGGTGCCATTAGGTTCTAAAATATGGGTGACTATGGCTTGAATGGAAAGGTTACTGCTTAATTTTCTTTGTTTTAAGTGTCCACTAAATTGCCATAAATTACACACTTTATGAAAATGTCATGCAAACAAATAGACTTTTAAAAATTTCCTTCGAACTTTATGTATTTCTGAATACATGTGTGTATTACTATATATATATATATATATATATATATATATATATATATATATATATATATATATAAGTTTATTTTTTAATAATTTTAGCAATGTTCTCTTTTTCTTTAAATTGAGGGATGGGGGGGGGGGGGGGGGGGGGACTGGGCGGATATGACTGAAAATTGTTCTTTATGATAGCTTCTCTGTGAATAATGAATGGATTTTTATTAAGTTGTTATTAAGCTGGCAAGAGCAGAGAATTCTATCAAAAGAGGTACGCTCTGTGAGAATTATCAAATGTGGAATGAAATTTGCTTAAAAATGAAAAAAAGAGTCTAACACTAACAGAGATTAAGTTATAATTTATATTGTGCTTGGTTATGCAGCAAATAAATTCTTTTCTTTACAAGGATGTTTCCAATTGATGAAAAAAACTTTGGACAAGGTTAAAAGATTGCAATCATTCAGTCGAATTATTCAAAAAATAAAGTGATGATACATACATGTATTTTAATATTATAAGAAATAACCAATAGTCATTCTTCTCTCCCCCCCCCCCCCCAGGACATTGCCTTCAAGATAGTCAATCGAGAATGGGAATACTCTTACAAGAGAGGCTTTAGATGTCAGTTCCACAACAACATTTTCCAGCTGTGGTTTCACTTTAAGAGATACCGGTACAGGAGATGAAGATTACCATCCGACTCACAACTTGTTTTCATTGTTAGTGTTAGTGTTAGGGATTTCATGTTGTTGCCTGGATGTACCACCACACTCCTGTCTTGCTCATAACAAAAGGGAGTTTGCATATCTGTTTTGTCATGTCATAAGTTTGAGAAGATCCATTTGTACATTTGGAACTATTCGAATATTGTTAGTGGATAATGAAAATAGAGAGAATTTCACTATGCATGTAATATGAGTTGTATGTGGAAAAATCTGAACTAGAATAATAATTTTTAAAAGTGGAGAGATTAAACGGAGATATTAACTAGGATAGGAAGAGTTTTGATATCATTGTGTTTGTTGATTAGTTGCCTTTATGTAATGTACAAATAATCATTTTCTCATCCAATGAATGCTTTGTTGTCAAATTGAAGGCAAGCTTGTGTAAGATAATAAATAACTATTTTATAAATGATGATGAGTTTTATTTCTTTGCTTATATTTTAGCACTTTCAGGCGGCATCGGTGGCTGAGTGGTTAGGCTGCCACTCTTGACATCATAAGGTCCTGAGTTAAAATCCTGGCAAACCTAGGCCCTCGACGTTGTGTTCCCTTTGAAAGATACTTAACAATGCATTTTCCCCTCTTGACCCAGGTGAAAATGAGTACAAGCACGAGCTTGGGAGCAAAAAAAACCCTCGTCAAACATCTTGTCCAGGAAGTGATTATTATCACCTGTTCCCTTCCATGCTACAGAAACCAGGATAAGATCCAGCTCTATGGGCTGTAATGCCCTTGAAGGAACTTTACACCCTTTTAACTTTTATATGAGAAAATATTGGGTTAAAGATGCCACTAAATAAGTAAAAAGAAATTTTTAAAAATTTTAAAAATTTGCCACAGGACCATTACAGCCCATAGAGCCAGAGTTTATCCTGGTTTCTATATTGTGAAGTGGAACAGGTGATAATAATCACCTCCTGGACAGAATGCTTGTTTGATACAGGTCAATACTCCCAAATAGGGCTCACTCATTTGCACCTGGATCGAGTGGGGAAAATATGTCTTATATCTCAAGGAACTCAATGTTGGGCCTAGTTTTGCTAGGATTTGAACTCTCAGGACGTCATGATCCCAAGTCTGGTGACCTTAACCTTCAGCTACTGACGTCATCTCTAAATTCATGCTGAGTGTTTAACTGAAGGTATGAATTTTGACATCCTTTCAATCAATCATAAGATTAATCCTCTCGTCTTAACCCGATTTGTTTTCAGTTTTGAGAAATGAGCTCTTTAACGTTTAACTTCTTTGCAAAATGTTTGAAACTTGAACATAGATCTAGAGCAAAATGCATTTCCAACACTGAAGATGAAGGATAAATGTTGTTATCAAGACTGAACTGCCATGCAAATGGAGATTTATAACCACTCTTACAATGGGTATGAGGTTGGCATAGCCCGCTGCTTGGCACTGGCACGCTCCGTTACACTGCTACACTTTTATTTTTATATTTGTATTTGTTTTGTTCTTGTGAGCATGGATTGCAATTCAGAGAATACTGAGATTCCAACAATGACAGACGTGATGAAGAGAGATAACTTTGATATCCATGTAGGCACAAATGAGGTTGCCCCATTGAAATGGTAAGAACAAAGAAACGACAGCATAGTTAGCAGTGTTCTGCAATGAATTGCAGTGTCTTTTTTTTTTTCCCCATAGATGCACAATGAAGCAGGAAATGGGTCGTTAACTGCCGTCGATAAGATTTGCTTGGAAAATCAGCGGCCATTTTCTTCACTGGAAATGTTTTGTGTTCAAGCACTTTGAGAATTCTAAGTTAACAATTGCAAAGAAGAACCAATTAAAACGCATTACGGCTGTTCCAACTTTATTTGATTTACCTAATCCATTATGCAGTCTTGTAGCAAAGAGACGTCCTCCGAAGGAAATGGACTTAAGCCTATCAAAAAAGCAAATCTTTCAATCCTCACCACAGCCATCAACCTCTACGGATTTGCAGTTTTCATCACAGTCTTCAAGAGTTCAGGATCGCGTTTCGCCAGATAATGGTTGACACAATTCTCTTAACAAATAGCGGACTAATTGCAAGAAAGACAGACTATTTCCTGCTCACCTTAACAACATTGTTAAATTCTAATCCAGCAGGAAACAGACTACGGTCCATGTCTGAGAGTGACCAAAAAACTTCTTCTGAGATTAATTTCGAGTGTGTATGTAAGAAAGATAGACAGCAGACTGTCAGATAAACAGAGGGAAGGCAGTTGTTTTTGATGTCAGTGTTATTGACATGAATGAAGAAATACAAATAAACATAATATATAAAGAATAAACTAGCAAAAACATTATTTTAATGTGCACTCAGCGTTTCTAAGGTCTTTGATGATTTTTATTTCTCCGTAACATGACAATCATATGAATCCCACACATTTCATCAAGTCATCAGACAGCATGGGACAATAATCTCAACTTAGTTTGATCAGTCATTTTTATTTCTCTCTTTTTCGCAACATGGACTGTGACATAGACATCAATAATAATAAAACATACTATTTAGCTATCTTATATATGAATTATAAGAATAAAACATTTTAAAGTTAACATGAAGACAGAGATGGATGGTTTTAAACCAAGGCGTAGTTAAAGAATACATTCATCATGTAATATGTCAAGAGTGCACTGGGGTGAAAATCTTTGTTCTCCAAGGCAATGCTCATGTCCCAAAAGTCTAGAAAATGACCTGTGAAAGTAATGCATGTATTGTACAGATATAATATACTAAATAATGTAAATATGAAATGAATTTAAAATTTTGGGATTGATAGAATTAGTCAGATAGAAAGTTTAACTTTTAGTGTATAACCAGATTTTTCTTCACAGGAACACATGCATACATACATACCGATAGTCGAAAGGTGATTTTTAGCCCCAGTAAAAATTTATGTCCAAAATTGGATTTTTATATCTTTAAAACCATAGACTTATCCAAATATAGAGTTATTAATATATTTGATATATGCCTTATCTAACATCATGAAAAGCATTGGACTGACTGAGTGTGAGCAAAGCTGACTGACATAAAGTGTGTCATTTTATGGCATAGTATTTTTATTTCACATTCTTAAAAATTGACCTTATATGCATGAATCCAAATTCGACCTCGAAAATAAAAATTTCTATAACTAAACATTTTTAAAATTTAAAAATTCCTACAAATGGCATTATGCAGTGCTATCACAAGGAAAGTTGGATTAAGTTTAAGATTTAAAAGTAAGAAGCAAAGAGCAGTTTGTGGCGTCGGTGGGCGAGTGGTTCAAATCCTAGCAAAACGAAGTCTGACATTGTGTGCCTTGGGAAAGCCATCTAACACACACTTTCCCCACTTAACCAAGGTGCAAATGGGTACAGGCACTGGCTTGGGAGTAAAAACCTGCATCAGACTAGTGTCCTGGCCGGAAGCTGATCATTGTCAACTGTTCCGCTTCACGCTATTGAAACTGGGATAAGCTTCAACTGCATGGGTCATAACAGCCTTGAACTTGAGCGAACTTTTAAAGAGTAGTTTGGAATACCTAGTCAAATTAGCAATGCATTTACTTATGCACGCAGTAGTAGTAATATAACTACAGAGTATAGGCATGCTATGCTAAGCTCACACATGCAAACTATACACACAGGTGTGTACATATATATCAATTTAAAAATAACATGTTGCATTCAACTGTTTAGACTTAGCTGAAAGCGGTCCTAGAATATTTGAACTTATGAAGAAATCAAACTGACATAATGCATACTCATAAACAAGCGTCTCGGTTAAAGACACATATCGTATATTAATATTATATCTAACAAGCAAGCCAAGCCCGTAGACGATGATTATTATGGTTACTCTTTTACTTTTACCACATTCTTTTTTTTTCAACGATGAACTACACAATAGGTTACCGGGTGCATGGTGATATCAAGTACAAGTACAATATTCGATACTTAGGTTAGGCGGGCTTTTCATTGCATATCTAATGACCGGAAAAGAAGGAATGAGTAACAATAACAATACAAAAGTTTCGTGAATCGCAGACAAAAACGATATTTTTCCAATCAGTTAAAATAACGATTTGATCCAAAAGCTTTTTTTTCGCTAAGAACATAAAGCAGGCTATTTGAAATATACACGCTGTGAGTGCAGTGGTTCCTGAGTTAAGAGCGGTCAAAGTTAGAGACGAACAGCTTTATATTATAGATTTACATTCAGTAGTTCAAACTATAATTGTGGCCTAGTGGTCAGCTTGCCGGGCTTGGGATCGTTTAGGTCTTGGGTTCGAATGGTAGCCATGCTAGATCACCACAAATGGTTGACAAGGTAAATTTCGATGATACAAACAAACTTTTCATAGCAATACTTTTTATTGGGAATGTGATCAGTGACCACACTCTATCTCCTTGTTCAATGGTAACGTAGGATCAATAATAAATATATATATACACAAATGTGTGTGTGTTCGTGTGGCGTTGTGGCTGAGTGGTTAGGCTGCCGGACTGGGGTTTTAATCAGATCTTTGAGTTTCTTGCAAAGCAAGACCTGCCGTTGTGTTCCTTGGAAAAGACAGTCAACACTAACACGCATTTTCCCCACTCCACCCAGGTACAAATGGGTACAAGCACTAGCTTGGGAGTAAAAATCTGCTTCAGATTAACGTCCTGTCTAGGAGGTGATTATTATCACCTGTTCCGCTTGACGCTATTAAAACCAAGATAAACGCCAGATCCATGGGCCGTAATGGCCTTGAAGGAACTTTCGTTTTTTCCCCGGGGACGCTTGTCCTAAATTGTGTATGCTAGTACGGTGGTCTAATCATATATATATATATATATATATATATATATATATATATATATATATGAATGTATACATCTCTGAATGTATACATGTTTTCACATGTTTCTCTTTACCTTGTCGTAAAGGTCCGTGAACTCATCTATCAGAATTTGCCTGAACAACGGGCCTTGTGCATCACCGCCCATGAAGGCAGGCCACTCCCTGTAGGCCACGTGTGGGCCCCGGATGACCACCTGTTGGCATACGATGCAACAATTGAATATTTTTGTATTATAAACAAAACAAACGACATCACACCGAAAACGGTCACCAATGAATATAATAGTTTGACTATAATATCGTTTTCATGGTTAGGTCAATAACGTACAGAACATCTTAAAATAAATTATTATCCAATCGATAGTTGGAACGCCGTCTAAATGGGACGGCCGCTTAATTGGAACGACGAATCATCTGGGACAGAAAATCACTGTAATTGTTATACACACGGAGATAAATATTGAAACCCCGAAAGGAACAACAAAGGCGAGATAAATACAAAGGATACAAAAGAGAGAAAAGTTTGATGTTTTGGGCACTAGACAGAATCGAACCTGCGACTGTCGCCTCGCCATGAAAAGAGAGCACACTATGTACCACCATGCTTATTACTACTGTACTGCACTCGATCCTTAATCATCACATTTCACCTGCCCATTGCCTCACTGTCTGTGTTATGTGGAGTAATCATGTTGAATCATGACATGAAATAATATTAAATTAAAGGATAAAGCAATGTACAGGTTGGAATAAAAACGAGACTGTGGAAATGATACAGTAAACAGATGGATGAGTACTATGAGACTGTGGAAATGATAAGCAGTAAACAGGTGGATGGAGTACTATGAGACTGTGGAAATGATACAGTAAACAGGTGGATGAGTACTATGAGACTGTGGAAATGATACAATGAACAGGTGGATGAGTACTCTCTCTCTGGATGATACAATGAACAGGTGGACTATGAGACTGTGGAAATGATACAGTAAACAGGTGGATGAGTACTATAGAAAAGGATACAGATGGATGAGTACTATGAGACTGTGGAAATGATACAATGAACAGGTGGATGAGTACTATGAGACTGTGAAAATGATAAATGAACAGGTGGATGAGTACTAAGACTGTGGAAATGATACAGTAAACAGGTGGATGAGTACTATGAGACTGTGGAAATGATACAGTAAACAGATGGATGAGTACTATGAGACTGTGGAAATGATACAGTAAACAGATGGATGAGTACTATGAGACTATGGAAATGATACAGTAAACAGATGATGAGTACTATGAGACTATGGAAATGATACGGATGGTTGAGTACTATGAGACTGTGGAAATGACTACTATTACAGGATGAGTACTAAGAGACTGTGGAAATGATACAGTAAACCAGGTGGATGAGTACTATGAGACTATGGAAAATGATACTTTGATTAGAGAATACTGAGTAGCTATGAGACTGGGAAAATGACTATGAGAATATTGAAATTTGACAGTGAATATGGTGTAGAAATTACAGTAGTAAACAATGAGACTATGAACTGTGGAAATGATACAGTGAATGGGTGGATGAATAGGTAGTTAGTATGAGACTGGGAAAATGATACAGTGAATGGGTGGATGAGTAGTATGAGACCATTGAAAATGATACAGTGAATGGGTGGATTAGTAGTATGAAAATGACTGGGGAAAATGATACAGTGAATAGGTGGATAAGTAGTATGAGACTGGGAAAATGATACAGTGAATAGGTGGATAAGTAGTATGAGACTGTGAAAATGATACAGTGAATAGGTGGATAAGTAGTATGAGAATGGGAAATGATACAGTGAAAAGTGTGGATTAGTAGTGAAGAACAAGTGAAAATGATACAGTGAATGGGTGAAAGTAGTATGAGACTGGGAAAATCATACAGTGAATGGGTGGGATGAGTAGTATGAGACTGTGGAAATGATACAGTGAATGGGTGGATGAGTAGTATTTGAGACTAAAATGATACAGTAAACAGATGGATGAGTAAATAGACTGTGAAAATGATACAGTAAATGGGTGGATGAGTACTATGAGACTGAGAAAATGATACAGTGAACAGGTGGATGAGTAGTATGAGACTGTGGAAATGATACAGTGAATGGGTGGATGAGTAGTATGAGACTGTGGATATGATACAGTGAACAGATGGATGAAAAATGATACAGTGATGACACTGTGGAAATGATACAGTGAACAGATGGATGAATCCTATGAGTAGTATGTGGAAATGATACAATGAACAGATGTATGAGTACTATGAGACAGTGGAAATGATAGACTGGGAAAAATGAACAGATGGATGAGTAGTATGGGAGACTAGGGGAAAATGATACAGTGAATATAGTGTATGATAGAAAAATGATACAGTGAATAGGTGATACTAGTGAGAGATGATACAGTGAATAGTTTGATGAGACTGGGAAATCTACTGAACAGGAGGATGAGACTATGAGACTGTGGAAATGATATAGTGGATGATAATTTGAAATGATACAGTTCTACTATAAGGACTGTGAGTAGTATGAGACTGTGGAAATGATACAGTGAATATGAGTACTATGGGACTGAAATGATACAGTGAACTGGATGAGACTGAGACTGAAATGATGATACAGTGAATAGTGATTGACTGAGTATGAGTAGTATGAGACTGTGAAAATGAACAGTGAATGGTCGATGATACAGAGACTGAAAAATGATACAGTGAATAGGTGGATGAGTACCACTATGAGACTGTGAAGACGATACAGTGAATAGTTTGATGAGTACTACTATGAGACTGTGAAGATGATACAGTGAATAATTTGATAAGTACCACTATGAGACTGTGAAGAATGATACAGTGAATAGTTTGATGAGTACTACTATGAGACTGTGAAGACGATACAGTGAATAGTTTGATGAGTACCACTATGAGACTGTGAAGACGATACAGTGAATAGTTTGATGAGTACCACTATGAGACTGTGAAGATGATACAGTGAATAGTTTGGATGAGTACTACTATGAGACTGTGAAGATGATACAGTGAATAGTTTGATGAGTACTACTATGAAACTGGAAAGATGATACAGTGAATAAGTTTGATGAGTACCACTATGAGACTGTGAAAATGATACAGTGAATAGTTTGATGAGTACTACTATGAGACTGTGAAGACGATACAGTGAATAGTTTGATGAGTACTAAATATGAGACTGTGAAGACGATACAGTGAATAGTTTGATGAGTACTACTATGAGACTGTGAAGATGATACAGTGAATAGTGGATGAGTACTACTATGAGACTGTGAAGACGATACAGTGAATAAGTTTGATGAGTACTACTATGAGACTGTGAAGATGATACAGTGAATAGTTTGATGAGTACTACTATGAGACAGTGAAGATAATACAGTGAATAGTTTGATGAGTACTACTATGAGACTGTGAAGATGATACAGTGAATAGTTTGATGAGTACTACTATGAGACTGTGAAGATGATACAGTGAATAGTTTGATGAGTACTACTATGAGACTGGGAAGATGATACAGTGAATAAGTGGATGAGTACTACTATGAGACTGTGAAGATGATACAGTGAATAGTTTGATGAGTACTACTATGAGACTGTGAAAGACGATACAGTGAATAGTTTGATGAGTACTACTATGAGACTGTGGAGATGATACAGTGAATAGTTTGATGAGTACTACTATGAGACTGTGAAGATGATACAGTGAATAGTTTGATGAGTACTACTATGAGACTGTGAAGATGATACAGTGAATAGTTTGATGAGTACTACTATGAGACTGGGAAGATGATACAGTGAATAAGTGGATGAGTACTACTATGAGACTGGAAAGACGATACAGTGAATAGTTTGATGAGTACTACTATGAGACTGGGAAGATGATACAGTGAATAAGTGGATGAGTACTACTATGAGACTGGGAAGATAATACAGTGAATAAGTGGATGAGTACTACTATGAGACTGGGAAGATGATACAGTGAATAAGTGGATGAGTACTACTATGAGACTGGAAAGATACAGTGAATAGTGGATGAGTACTACTATGAGACTGGAAAGATGATACAGTGAATAGTTGGATGAGTACTACTATGAGACTGGGAAGATGATACAGTGAATAAGTGGATGAGTACTACTATGAGACTGGGAAGATGATACAGTAAATATGTGGATGAGTACTACAATGAGACTGTGAAGATGATACTGTAAATATGTGGATGAGTACTACAATGAGACTGTGAAAATGATACTGTAAATAGGTGGATGAAAGTACTACCATGAGACTGTGAAGATGATACTGTAAATATGTGGATGAGTACTACAATGAGACTGTGAAGATGATACTGTAAATAAGTGGATGAGTACTATAATGAGACTGTGAAGATGATACTGTAAATATGTGGATGAGTACTACAATGAGACTGTGAAGATGATACTGTAAATAGGTGGATGAGTACTACCATGAGACTGTGAAGATGATACTGTAAATATGTGGATGAGTACTACAATGAGACTGTGAAGATGATACTGTAAATAGTGGATGAGTACTGTAATGAGACTGAGACTGAAGATGATACTGTAAATATGTGGATGAGTACTACAATGAGACTGTGAAGATGATACTGTAAATATGTGGATGAGTACTACAATGAGACTGTGAAGATGATACTGTAAATATGTGGATGAGTACTACAATGAGACTGTGAAGATTATACAGTGAATAGGTGGATGAGTACTACTATGAGACTGTAAAGATGATACAGTAAATAGGTGAATGAGTACTACTATGAGACTGTGAAGATGATACTGTAAATATGTGGATGAGTACTACAATGAGACTGTGAAGATGATACTGTAAATATGTGGATGAGTACTACAATGAGACTGTGAAGATGATACTGTAAATATGTGGATGAGTACTACAATGAGACTGTGAAGATTATACAGTAAATAGGTGGATGAGTACTACTATGAGACTGTAAAGATGATACAGTAAAAAGGTGAATGAGTACTACTATGAGACTGTGAAGATGATACTGTAAATAGATGGATGAGTACTACTATGAGACTGTGAAGATGATACTGTAAATAGATGGATGAGTACTACTATGAGACTGTGAAGATGATACTGTAAATAGGTGGATGAGTACTACAATGAGACTGTGAAGATGATACTGTAAATAGGTGGATGAGTACTACTATGAGACTGTAAAGATGATACAGTAAATAGGTGGATGAGTACTACTATGAGACTGTGAAGATGATACAGTAAATAGGTGGATGAGTACTACTATGAGACTGTAAAGATGATACTGTAAATAGGTGGATGAGTACTACTAATGAGACTGTGAAGATGATACTGTAAATAGGTGGATGAGTACTACTATGAGACTGTGAAGATGATACTGTAAATAGGTGGATGAGTACTACTATGAGACTGTGAAGATGATACTGTAAATAGGTGGATGAGTACTACAATGAGACTGTGAAGATGATACAGTAAATAGGTGGATGAGTACTACAAATGAGAGACTGTAAAGATGATACAGTAAATAGGTGAATGAGTACTACTATGAGACTGTGAAGATGATACTACTATGTAAATAGGTGGATGAGTACTACTATGAGACTGTGAAGATGATACTGTAAATATGGGTGGATGAGTACTACAATGAGATGATACTGTAAAGATGATACTGTAAATAGGTGGATGAGTACTACTATGAGACTGTGAAGATGATACTGTAAATAATGAGTACTACTATGAGTGTGATGAGTAAATAGGTATGAGTACTACTATGAGACTGTGAAGATGATACAGTAAATAGGTGGATGAGTACTACTATGAGATGTGAAGATGATACTGTAAATAGGTGGATGAGTACTACTATGAGACTTGTGAAGATGATACTGTAAATAGGTGGATGAGTACTACAATGAAACTGTGAAGATGATACTGTAAATAGATGGATGAGTACTACTATGAGACTGTAAAGATGATACAGTAAATAGTGGATGAGTACTACTATGAGACTGTAAAGATGATACAGTAAATAGGTGAATGAGTACTACTATGAGACTGTAAAGATGATACAGTAAATAGGTGGATGAGTACTACTATGAGACTGTGAAGATGATACAGTAAATAGGTGGATGAGTACCACTATGAGACTGTGAAGATGATACTGTAAATAGGTGGATGAGTACTACTATGAAACTGTGAAGATGATACTGTAAGATGATACAGAGACTGTGAAGATGATACTGTAAATAGGTGGATGAGTACTACTATGAGATTGTGAAGATGATACTGTAAATAGGTGGATGAGTACTACTATGAGATTGTGAAGATGATACTGTAAATAGGTGGATGAGTACACTATGAGATTGAAGATGATACTGTAAATAGATGGATGAGTACTACTATGAAACTGTGAAGATGATACAGTAAATAAATGGATGAGTACTACAATGAGATTGTGAAGATGATACAGTAAATACTGGATGAGTACCACTATGAGATTGTGAAGATGATACTGTAAATAGGTGGATGAGTACTACAATGAGATTGTGAAGATGATACTGTAAATAGGTGGATGAGTACTACTATGAGACTGTGAAGATGATACTGTAAATAGGTGGATGAGTACTACTATGAGACTGTAAAGATGATACAGTAAACAGGTGGATGAGTACTACTATGAGACTGTGAAGATGATACTGGTAAATAGGTGGATGAGTACTACTATGAGACTGTGAAGATGATACTGTAAATAGGTGGATGAGTACTACATTTATCATACTATATGTTACATTATCTTAATGACATTTTGTAAGTGTGCCTATATTATATACTCATTTGAAAAACAAAAAAACTG
>JAXRKP010000200.1:0-35000 GCA_037039925.1 Doris montereyensis | reverse complement strand
TGAACCAGTGTCGTCGTGATTACAAACTCCACAAGGCCAAACCTTGCGTCAAACCATCTTCGGCAAATATGGGCTTTGAACCAGTGTCGTCATTACAAACTCAAACCATCAGTTAACCCTTTGCGTCAAACTCCATCTTCGAAACCATCTTCGACAGCCATGGGGCTTTGAACCAGTGTCGTCGTGGTTACAAACTCACCAGGCTAACCCTTTGCGTCAAACCATCTTCGGCTAGCCATGGGCTTTGAACCAGTGTCGTCGTGGTTACAAACTCACAAGGCTAAACCTTTGCGTCAAACCATCTTCGGCTAGCCATGGGCTTTGAACCAGTGTCGTCGTGATTACAAACTCACAAGGCTAACCCTTTGCGTCAAACCATCTTCGACTAGCCATGGGGCTTTGAACCAGTGTCGTCGTGGTTACAAACTCACAAGGCTAACCCTTTGCGTCAAACCATCTTCGGCTAGCCATGGGCTTTGAACCAGTGTCGTCGTGGTTACAAACTCACAAGGCTAAACCCTTGCGTCAAAACTCAAAATGCTTCCAGAGATAAAGTTCAACTTCATTGTCCAAAAAGTCCCGTGCTTTGTGTTGCATTATGTCCATTTTTTATCCTCCCATTCTTTCATTCTATCTCCTTTTCCTGACAACATTGATATAATACTAAAGTAACAATAGAGTTCCTTCAGTGCCATTTCGTCTCATAGATCCGGAGCTTGTCCCGGTTCCTATAGCGTAAAGTGGAACAGGTGAGAGTACAGCACTTCATGAACAGGACACTAGTCTGACGCAGGTTTTATTTACTCTCAAGCTGGTGTTTGTTCCTATTTGCACCTGTGTCAAGTGGGGAAAACGTGTGTTAAATGTTTTTTCCTAAGAAAAACAACGTCGGATCTAGCTTTTACAGAATTCGAACATGGGAGCTCACGATCGTAGGTCCAGCAGCCTAACCACTCGGTCATCTACGCTACATAAAGCCGTGGTACAGGCAAATCCTACATAGAATCAAGACAAGGAATATGATGGCAATGAAGGGCAATAATAATTTGGTACATGAAGATAGAATGTTTGCGTGTGTGAGTGTGTGAGTGTGTGTGTGTGTGTGTGTATTTTTTGTTACACCTGTGGCGTCGGTGGCCAAACTGTTAGGCTGCCGGACTGGGGATCATAAGGTCCCGGGTTCAAATCCTAGTAACGCTAGGTTCGACGTTATGTTGCATGGGAAAGACAATTTTTGTGCATTTCCCCAGACTCTACCCATATGCAAAGGGGTATAAGTACTAGCTTGGGAGTAAAAATCTGCGTCCTGGCCAGGAGGTGATAGTTAGCACCTGCTCCGATACACGCTATTGAAACCGGGATAAGCTCTGATTTATGGGCCATAATGGCCTTGGAGGATCTTTGTTTGCTTTGTTATACCTGTTTAAAATGGGTCTTCAAGAGCGATTATATACTTTATCTAGGATTTTGATTTGATCTTACTCACATCCACAACGAAGGCGATCTCGGGAGTTTTGTTAGATTCGCAAATTTTGCCCGAACTGCCTTGTAAACAGCCAAGGGATCGTTAACTTGCACAATGTGGTGATCTGCACACGGGGCCTCTTTTTCTTTCGTCCGTATCCGAGGGGTCTATGTGTCGATCCACCTACCTGGACCAGGGTTGGTTTGGGGGGGGGGGGTGCTTTTTCCACACAAAAAAGCTCGAGAAAATGTTTCAACCTGCCGGGAATTGATCCCATTACCTATTGGTCTTGACTTGGACTACCGATTCCTCCTTTCGATTTAGAAAGTTAGGGAATGATGGTGGTCGTGGAATATTAGAAGCTAGGGGAATGATGGTGGTCGTGGAATATTAGGAAGCTAGGGAATGATGGTGGTCGTGGAATATTAGAAAGTTAGGGAATGATGGTGGTCGTGGAATATTAGAAAAGCTAGGGAATGATGGTGGTCGTGGAATATTAGGAAGCTAGGAATGATGGTGGTCGTGGAATATTAGAAAGTTAGGGAATGATGGTGGTCGTGGAATATTAGGAAGTTAGGGAATGATGGTGGTCGTGGAATATTAGGAAGCTAGGGAATGATGGTGGCCGTGGAATATTATATTTAACTTTCTGAAGGCAGCATGCTATATAATACATTTCATCTAATGTGGGGAAATTACTGCTGGCTAATATACATTATACGTAATATACATTTGCTTTAAAGAAAAGTATATTTACAGTCTTATTTAGATACGCGCCATCTTAACGCTTTTATAATATTATTATATACACTCGAGTGTGTATGTGTACTTGTGAGTAAGCATGTGTGTGTGTGTGTGTGTGTGTAATCTTGAGTTGTTTTTCGTGTTAGTAGTAGATTCAATTATTTCAGCTGTGCATTTAATCCTAAATTATGATAAATACTGTTGATGAAATATATTTGTAATTGAGAGACCTAAGTGAAGGGACAGGAAAGATACACAAACATACACACACACACACACACACATACATACTCGTCCGTACACACACACACACACACATACTGCACGCATACATACATACGGTCACACAAGTTTATAATTAGATTTATTTGTTGTGACCACGGACATGAACATTCCCGACTCACTTCATAACTTGATCAAACCAGGCTTTTTCTCCCGGAGCCATTGGCAGCGGTTTGGGGAAATCCAAGTCCCTGAACTCTGTCCAGTCCTCACATGTGAGAAAGGGACTGGTAGGTTTGCCACAGTACCAAGATCTTTCATCGTTTTGCATTGTGAGGTTGCACAGCTCACCCTTTTGGCTGTTATCGTAGGCGATTGGGAAAGGGGAGCAAAGGGATTTGAATTACCTCGCTAAGGTGATAATGAAATTTTCCTCGACTGCAAGATTTGTGATTTGAATTACCTGCATCCACTACTAAGGTGATCTATAGTTGTTTTTTGTAGGATTTTTAATTTTCCTCTGGACTACTGAGTCCCTTGCGTAGTATAATAATGACCTTGTTCCAGAAGAAATACAATGACCTTGACACTGGAAATATGTATTTTACACCTCACAAAAACTACTCTGATTCATGGATTGTAACTTTCTCTGTTCACCATAATAATAATACTACTACTACTACTAATACTACTACTACTACTACTACTACTACTACTACTACTACTACTACTACTACTACTACTACTACTACTACTACTACTACTACTAATAATAATAATAATAATAATAAAAATAATAATAATAATACCAATACTACTACTACTACTACGACTACTACTACTACTACTACTACTACTACTACTACTACTACTACTACTACTACTACTACTACTACTACTACTACTACTAATAATAATAATAATAATAATAATAATAATAATAATAATAACTGTAATAATAATAATAATAATAATAATAATAATAATAATAATAATAATAATAATAATAATAATAATAATAATAATAAAATATGTTGACTTCAGAGTGTTTGAGACTTGAGATGAAAGAGCGAAATCAGAAACGCGTTTCAAAGAACGAAAGCAAGAGAAGCAGAATCTATCTGTGTCTGTCTTTTCCTGTCTTTGCCTTTGTCTTCTGTCTCTGTCTCTGTATCTTTGTATTTATGTGTTTGTCTGTCTGTCTGTCTGTCTGTCTTCTCTCTCTCTGTCTCCATTCCCGGCCCCTCTCTTTCTCCTTCTCTCTCTCTCTCTCTCTCTCTCTCTCTCTCTCTCTCTCTCTTCACGCACACACACACACACACACACGCACACTTGCGCACGCAATCGCGCCGCCACACACACACACACACACACACACACACACTCAAGAATTATCAGCTTCTTGCTTTGGAAAACTCTAAGAAAGGATTGATACACATGGAGAGAAGTTACCGCACAAATTATAAATACTGAGATTCTTTAGGACGAATGTTATATCAGAATACACTGTATTGTAGGCCAAGCGTCTTTAGTGACGCCGGGCCATTCTGCTACGTGTACTTAAAGCGGAAATATAAAGTTTTAGTTACCAATGTTAATTTAAATATGAAGCCAATTCCTTTAAATAACTTGGGTTTTTTTAACTCAGCAAACAACAGCAACCAGTTAAAACACAAGAACAACAAGAACACAGACTAGGTGTGCTAGTTCAATTAACGGCTTCTAAAACAGGACTTAAAGTCCAACTTTTACACTGTAAGGCATTTGATGACTATGTTTTATCCTACTATGTACATGTATTATATATTATTATTATTATTATTATATTATTATTATGATTCTGCTAATTAATTATTATTATTATTATTATTATTATTATGCAAAAAAAGCGCTTACGGGGTAAAGCGCAATATAAGTGCCATTTATTATTATTATTATTATCCTCATCATCATCATCATCATCCTCATCATATCTTTATCAATATTATTATTATTATTATTATTATCATCATCATCATCATCATATCATTATCAACATCATCATCATCCTCATAATTATTATTATTATTATTATTATTATTATTATTATTATTATTATTATTATTATTATTATTATTATTATTATTATTATATCATCATCATCGTCTTCATCATCATCATCATCATTATTATTATTATTATTATTATTATTATTATTGTTATTATTATTACTATTATTATCATTATTATTATTATTATTATTATTATTGTTGTTGTTATTGTCATTATTATTATTATCATTATTTATTATCATTATTATTATTATTATTATTATTATTATTATTATTATTATTATTATTATTATTATTATTATTATTATTATTATTATTAACAAGTACGTACCTTGCATGAATAGAAGAAAAGCCAGCTACGTTCAAGCGCACAGCCCTCACAACCGTTCTTATATAGAGAATGGCTCGCAGAATTTCCCTGGGATATGCAAGGCTTACAAAAATGCTTGAATTTCCCCGCCCACTTCAGTGGCACGTGAGCGATGTAACTGCCGTTCTGTAGGTCCTTCACGTCGACGGCCATAGAGGCCATCTGGGATTGGTCTTTGACCCAAACACGCATCTGATAAGTACACAACGAGAGCGTACATATTAACAACAAGGAACATTTTCATGATTAATAGTTTTCGGACGTAAACTTTCTTGTTGTTGGTGGGATGTGGTGGGGGGAGGAGGGCTGGCCTCAGTGGTCCCGAGCCAAGGTTTAGACCTCCCAACAAAAAAAGGTAGTGGGTTCGAGCCCCGTCGCAGGTTGGATAATTTTCGAGTATTTTCGAGTAAAATCTACTACTCCCCCACCCACTCCCCCCACCCCCACCCCACTGGCCAAGGTAGGTGAATCGACACCTGGTCCCATCGGAGACGGACGATAAAAAGGAAGTTATGTGTACAGATCACAACACTCTGTGCACGTTAAAGATCCCTTGGCTATTTACAGGGCAGTCCGGGCAAATTCTGGAATCCTACACACATAAAAAATTAAAAAACCCAACGAAATCACCTACTAAGCTTAGTTGTGGAAGTGGGTAAATCAAATCAAATCAAATCAAATCAAATCAAATCAAATGAAAATGAAAATTTTACTCATCACCACTCTGAGAAGAGGTACGTTTTGTCCGTTGAAAGCGTCGATCCTAACAGTGACCACGTTTCCCACGCGCAGGTTCTCTGGACGCACTGATCACCGTCACTTGACACAAGGCTTCGTCTGGCATATCAGTGACGTCATCGATGGGTTCTTCCTCAGCGACCCATCGTTCGAAAGGTTCTAACATTCCATTTAAATGCAAGCCGGCCAACCGCGTGATATTAAGAGAACCACGCGAGATGGATTCTTGTAGAAACTTGTACTGTTTATCCTTCAACATTTTTTCAGAAAGGTTGGTACTGAAAGTGAATTGTTTCCTGGTAGACGGGATCTTTTAAAAAGTAGAACGGTTTGATGACCCTCTTTTGACGACGGTCTTGATGTCTGGGCGTGTTGCGCCATTCGTTAGAGTTGAGCCTTTGTTGAGAGACTAAACCGTAAATGCTACTCATTACACTGAGAACGTTGTTGTCCTTGTGAAAAGTTTTGTCATTCGATGTGAGGAATCTGTACATGGCATATGTTCTGTTACTGGGACTGTAAACAGGAATTAATAATAATAATAATAATAATAATAATAATAATAATAATAATAATAATAATAATAATAATAATAATAATAATAATAAAAATTAATAATAATAATAATAATAATAATAATAATAATAATAATAATAATAATAATAATAATAATAATAATAATAATAATAATAATAATAATAATAATAATAATAATAATAATAATAATAACAAGTATACGGAGGCAACGGTGGAATATGATTTATATGTATTCTAAAGCTGAGTCTCTAGGCCTTTGACTGCGGTAAACTCAGACATTACTGTATCGGGTACGGGTGATATCAAGTACGATTAGTAGATCGAATTAGCTTCCGATACTGAGGTTACTCGGGTTTTTCATTGTAGTGACGGAAAGTCGAGAAATTAGATCTATCTAGTAAGAGTACACTAAAATGTTTCGTGGATTTCAGGCAAACAATCTTTTTTTTCAATCAATTTAAATACTGATTTGATACAATGGTTCATTCGCTAAGAACCTAAAGCAGGCTGCTATTTGAAATCTACACGACAAATATGACGTTGCTGATGCAGTGGTTCCTGGGCTATAAGTGGTCAACGTGAGAGACGTTCGGCTTTATATTATTATTATTATTATATATATATATATATATATATATATATATATATATATATATATATATATATATATATATATATATATATATATATATATATATATATAGAGAGAGAGAGAGAGAGAGAGAGAGAGAGAGAGAGAGAGATAATAAGGCAGTTTTGAGAGCTTCTCATCCACCGAAATGCTCGATGGCGCTTTACATTAAAATATTAAATAAAATAACAGATTATATAAAATACACAACAACTTTCTTTCTTTTTTATCAGCTCCCATTCTACCTTCCGGTGTATGGGTTAAAATACACAACAACAACAATAACAAATTAATTATGTAAGTTACAATTTTAAAAACACTTACATTTTTTATAAAAGAGTTCTAAAGTAATGAAATTTTCTTTGCAAATCTTTACCAAAAAAAAACATACCACGTATGTGTAAACATACCACGTATGTAAGAGATAAAATTCAGATGACATTATTGTAGCATTGGCGATATCAATACATTATATCAACTTTAGTCATAATGAAATATATTACGGTCTAATTTTGTCTGTGAACAAACGATTTGTCTTCCTGTGCTTAAAACGCATTGTTTGTAGATATTTTCTCATACAACATTATACATGTATATAACAGTAATAAAAATAGTAAATATACTTATGTTGAAAGGGGAAAAGGAAAAAGGAATGTTGACCCTTTTTACACCTAATTCCGGCGTACAGAAGGGAAAACAATGGAAGCCTTTCGAAGGCTATAGAGCCAGGAATAAAGATATAACCGTGTTTTGAAGTGATAAAATGAAGGACTAACTATAGAAAAAAAAACCGCAATGAACATCTTATAAGAACAGTACGATAAGAACATCAGAAGGTCTCACAAAATGATTCGATGTTAGACAGGAATAAGACAAGGTTGTTTTTATAATCTACATGGACAATACTACCAAAGAAGCAAATTCCAACACATAAAAATCAAATAAACTATTATTTGCACACGATCAAAGCATATTAAATTAGGCTATCCTGAAGAATGCATAAAATATTTCATCAAAATAACATGGCTAGAACATAACATGAAAATGAGTGGCGTCGGTGGCCGAGCGGTTAGGCTGCTGGACTGGGGATCATGAGGTCCTGAGTTCGAATCCTAGCAAAGCCAGGTCCGACGTTGTGTTCCTTGGAGAAAGACGCTTAAACACGCATTTCCCCCACTCTACCCAGGTGCAAATGGGTAAAACAGGCTGGGAGTAAAAACTGCGTTAGACTAGCGTCCTGGCCAGAAGGTGATTATTGCTACCTGTTTCGCTTCATGCTATAGAAACAGATATAAGCTTCGGCTCTATGGGTCTTGAAGGAACTTTAGTTTTTTACAAACATGAAAATCGAGTTTCAAAACTGTCATGGAAATTACAAGAAACATTTTCCCACTAGAGACAAAAGTTTTTTCCCAACTCAAACAAAACGAAGAGTTCAAGTATTTAAGCAGCAGTTGAAATTCACAGAAATGGAAAGTTAGACAGAGAAATAGAAACAAGAACACAGACAATGGAAAGTTAGACAGAGAAATAGAAACAAAAACACAGAAAATGGAAAGTTAGACAGAGAAATACAAACAAGAACACAGACAATGGAAAGTTAGACAGAGAAATAGAAACAAAAACACAGAAAATGGAAAGTTAGACAGAGAAATAGAAACAAAAACACAGAAAATGGAAAGTTAGACAGAGAAATACAAACAAGAACACAAAACAGAGGAATAGAAACAAGAACACATGGAAAGTTAGACAGAGAAATAGATACAAGAACACAGAAAATGGAAGGTTAGACAGAGAAATAGAAACAAAAACACAGAAAATGGAAAGTTAGACAGAGAAATAGAAACAAAAACACAGACAATGGAAATTTAAACAGAGGAATAGAAACAAAAACACAGACAATGGAAAGTTAGAGAAATAGAAACAAGAACACAGACAATGGAAAGTTAGAGAGAAATAGAAACAAGAACACAGAAAATGGAAAGTTAGACAGAGAAATAGAAACAAAAACACAGACAATGGAAAGTTAGACAGAGAAATAGAAACAAAAACACAGACAATGGAAAGTTAAACAGAGAAATAGAAACAAAAACACAGACAATGGAAAGTTAGAGAAATAGAAACAAGAACACAGAAAGTGGAAAATTATTCTCATCAGGGGGACTCGGTAGTCCAGAGGCAGCTGTAGGTCGTGGCTTCAAGACCCGCCGACAGTTGAAATATGTTCTCGAGTTTTTTTCAAGTAAAATCTACTCCCCTCCACCCCCCCCCCCCCCGGTCCAGGTAGATGGATCGACACCTATAAGTTCAATTGGAGACGGACGATAAAATGGAGGTCCCGTGTGTATATCACAACACTATGTGCACGTTAAAGATCCCTTGGCTGTTTACAGAGCAGTCCGCGCTTATTAGTTTGATTTTATCACCTAGTGAGTAGTAGTGGTCATGGGGGTGGGGGAGGGGTTGGGGAGAGGGGGGTGGGTCATGACAACTTAATGTGACACATGTGGCCATCAGGGGTCCTTGAGTTTGACACAACTGCTGCTTTAGGCTATTTCTTGATAGGCCATTGCAATGGGATTCAGAGTTTGATTTGATTTGATTTGATTTGATTTGATTTGATTTGATTTGATTTGATTTGATTTACCGACATCCACAACTAAGGTGATCACAGTGTTTTTGGAGTAGGATTTTAAATTTTGCCCATGACTGCCTTGTAAACAGCCAAGAGATCTTTAACCTGCACAGAGTGGTGATCTGCACATGTGACCTTCTTCTATCGTCCGTCTCCGATGGGACTAGTTGTCGATCTATCTACCTGGACCAGTGGGGGTGGGGGTTGGGGGGGGGTAGATTTTGCTCGAAAAATTCAAGAAATTTGTCAACCGTCGGCGGGGCTCGAACCGACTACATATTGGTTGAGAGGTCGACACCTTGCCTCTGGACTAACGAGTCCCCTGGGATTGAGAGAATGCTACACAAAGCGAATGAATATATGCCTTTTGAATGAGTGCAAAGTAAATAATATATTTCTAGTTGTAAGCCAGATCTCGCTATTTCAAAATTTTCATTATTTTATTCCTGTTGTCACGCTATTAATATTTTTTTATATAGCAAAACAACAATAACACCAATAGAAATACAATAACAAAACTTAAAAAAATTAAAACAAATTTTCACGGGGTTTTTGAGTAGGATTTTTCATTTTGCCTGACTGCCTTGTAAACAGCCAAGAGATCTTTAGCCCCTCCCCTGGCATACACCCCCTCCGTGAATATGATGTGAAAATTTGCGATGGATCAGTTTCTAAAAATATAATTTTATTATTGTGCTCGTCTTTGTGTGATGATGTGCTTTGTACAATGCTATATAAGGCTTAACATAGTATGTACACGTTTGCTTAACGTACATACACATTGTGTATTTTCATTAGGCTGAAATAGCACTACAGATTGGCCACACTATGGTAATACCAAGGCGAAAAATGCTGTATCCCATAAACACAATTTTACTGTAACTTGATGCCTTCTCTATCTCACAACACGTTAGCTAATGGCACAATAACTGAATTACATAACATAGCAACATACATGTTCAGTTGGAACATTCGCTGAAGAAAGAGAAGGCAGATGATGGAGATGATAATGATGAAGAACAACTTGGCTTTTTGCTGCATCTTGGTCTGGCAATAAACAAAAAAAACAAAGAAGAAATAATCAAATTAAGACGAAGAATGCCAAAGTAAAGAAATATAAGCATGTACATATTAGAGAAATCTAAAGCTGAGTACTCAAAATGGGATTAACGGATGTGATCAAATTCCAAATCATGCGCCGACTGTAATACTCGAGAAAAGAGTAAGTCAGTTGATATGAGGAGGAGGAGGAGAAGAAGAAGAAGAAGAAGAAGAAGAAGAAGAAGAAGAAGAAGAAGAAGAAGAAGAAGAAGAAGAAGAAGAAGAAGAAGAAGAAGAAGAAGAAAAAGAAGAAGAAGAAGAAGAAGAAGAAGAAGAAGAAGAAGAAGAAGAAGAAGAAGAAGAAGAAGAAGAAGAAGAAGAAGAAGGAGAAGAAGAAAGTTTCTATAAAGCGAAACGGAACAGACGATGCTAATGACTTTTGGACAGGACGCTAGTCTGATGCAGGTTTTTACCCCAAACTAGTGCTTGTACCCATGTGCACCTGGGTAGAGTGGGCAAATGTAAAGTGTGGTTGCCATGGAACACAATGTCAGACCTACGGTTGCTAGGATTCGAACCCGGGATCTCATGGTCCCAAGTTCGGCAGCCTAACCGCTTAGCCACCGACGTCACAAGAGGGGGAGAGGGCAGAGCAGATTACGAGGAAGAGAGGGAGCAAGTAGCTATCGACAGAGATGCCCCAAACCCCTCCCTTCTGCAACCTGAGTTCCACCAGGAAAGATATAGAGAGAGAGAGAGAGAGAGAGAGAGAGAGAGAGAGATAGAGAGAGAGAGAGAGAGAGAGAGAGAGAGAGAGAGAGAGAGAGGAGAGGAGAGGGAGGAGGAGGGAGAGAGCGAGCGAGAAGGAACATGAACTTACTGACACTGACATGCACAAGCACGGATCAGGATTAAAAGTAAAAGAAGGATGGAAGACATCATAATGAATGAACGAAATTAAACACAGAAACACTTGATGAAATCACATTATATTACACACTCACCATAATTTATTATATTGTTCCCTTCAATATGTAACAATTTCCATAAAGAGAATCTTCCTCCAAAGACCGATGTTTTGCATGATGAGAAAGCAACAGTACCAACCCCTAATATGTCTGTAGTATAACTTTCTACATCTAAATGTCACAAAGTAAATCAACGCAAGAGCGACGTGACTTAGGATGCGACCAACAGAAGGCACTTCGCCACCGTGTCATCGCAGCATGATGTCCCCTGATGGGTCAATCTGTCGCCATGTAATAATGTAATAAAAGCTCATTCGACCATCATTATAGTAAATAAAAAAAAAACTACAAAAGAAACGAAAAATACCCCTCCGCCCCAAAAAACCCCCAAAAAACAACAGCTTTAGCGGTTGGCCTGTAAGTTCAGTCAGCCGAACTCTCTAATTACTTTCTTTGCATGACAAACTAGCTTTGTACTCATGTTTTCACTCGGGATGAAATCATTATCACGTCTTAACTATATCGTATTGTTTCTTTCTTATTCGTTCTTTCTCTCTTTCTTTCTCCTTCTTTTCCTTTTCTTACGTTTTTTATTCTTTGCTCCTCATTCTTCTTCCTTTTCTCTTCCTTTTCTTCATTCTTTTCTATCTATTTTATCCCTATCACACCTACTAACTTCCATCTTTGGGTTGTTTTTTTCTTGTTGTCATTATGATAAGATTGTTGTTTGTCAATTTAGCATACTGCCATTCTTTGTTCATCGGAACTAACTGTTCGTATATCTCATGTAAGTATTTACATATGACCTATTCTGTCTTCACATATTTTCTTAAAGTAAAAAAAAACCCAACGGAAACAAAATAAAAAGACAAAGAAAAATAGTAAAAATACTTGCAGATTACTAAAAAAAAAAGTGGGGAGGGTTACTTCAGTGGTAAAGAATTTGTTTGAGTAGGTCTATAGAAAGAATGAAATAGCAATGATACTGAAATATAATTTCAACTACGGTTTAAACCAAAACTATGACAGAATGATAATCTTGATTCATGGTTAATAAATAATTACTTACATGTATATGTATGTATATAGTATGTATGTATGTATGCATTCTTGTATGTATATAAGTATGTATGTATGTATGCATATATGTATGTATATGAATGTATCTGTATGTGTATTTAATAGATATATACATACATACAATGTATGCATGCATGCATACATACATGCAATATAGAAAGACATACATACACACATACATACCTAATACATTTGTATATACATAATGTATATATAGATATATGTATAGATCTATGAAGTATGTATGAAGTACATAATATACAAATGTACTAGGTATGTATGTATGCATGCATTTATGTATGTATGTCTTTCTGTATTGCATATATGTATGTATGTATGCATGCATTTATGTATGTATGTGTATGTATGTCTTTCTGTATTGCATATATGTATGTATGTATGTATGCATTTATTTATGTGTATTTATGTATGTATTTATGTATGTGCATGTATGTATGTATGTATGTATGTATGTATGTATGTATGTATGCATGTATGGATACATATATGTGTATGTGTGTATATTTTATGTATCTATTCCTTGTCCAGTAGCACCCAGAAGCTCTTTACATTTCTTCTTTTGAGCAAAATTAAACCAAAGAATTGTATCCTAGAGTCTTTCTAGGATTTCTAAACACCGGCTGCCTAAAGAGCTTGATCTTTTTGACCTTTTACCATGTACATGCTTTTGAAAGGTTTCAAGTATTTAAATTATCAATGATTCTATCAAATTGAAGTATGAAGCACACATATTCATCCCCCTACGCACACACTATATATGTATATATATATATATATATATATATATAAACTGAACGTCTCTTACTGTGACCGCTTTTAATATACCTCAGGAACTACTGCACCTGCAACATCCATATCTCTCATGTAGATTTCAAATAGCTTGCTTTAGCTTCTTAGACCATAAACTCTGGACCAACTCAATATTTTAATTGATTGGAAAAAGATTGTTTTGCCTGCATCCATGAAACTTTTTGTGTTACTAGATCTAATTTCTCGATTTCCGGTCATAACTTCAGTATCGAGTACTACGTAAATAGCCAGCTTAACTTCAGCATATTGATCTAATAATCGTATTTGATATCACCCATAACCGATACAGTGGTTTCTGAGTTAATTGCAGTTAAAGTTCAAGAGACCCAGCTTTATAATAAAGAGAAATCATAATCCAACATTATTTACGGGCATGCTGGTGTGTATATATATATATATATATATATATATATATATATATATATATATATATATATATATATATAAATATAAAAAGCCTAGAGCTTATTTCCACAATGGGTAGATGCACTATAACATTTTTATTTATTATTATTATATAAATATATGTATGTGTGTTTATTTGAATGTATGTCTGTGCATTACCAATAATGTAACAAGTGCCTATAAAAACGTTAAATTGGAAGTAAAAGATTTCATACCAACTGACTTTGACATTGGTTGTCCTATTTACACTGTTTGGAAGTAACTCTTCATAGGGTAAAATTCTTATCAAAACAATTAAATAGCTGGTGCACTATATGTAATTACACAAACAACCTTTCAATTTCTTTTCATTCAATAAAATCCATGCAGACTGCATCTTTTATTCAGTTCCTTCACAAATTACCTTTTAATTATATTATATGTTGTATGGAAAGCGCTATATAAATACTCTTATTATTATTGTTCCGTTTACTTTTAACATTCATAAAGACACTCAAAGGCACATCTGTAGATGGAATAGGTTCTCTTTTTTTCCTGAACTGTATTTACTCTCCTCCAGAACATTATTATCTCTTTGTCGTATACTTGTGTCTGTCCCTAATGCTCATTCCTTCATTGCAAAGTGCAGTAGGGTGGATAGAAGACTAAATGTCTTAAAGCAGGTTTACAATTCAAAGGGTCATTTCAATAGTGTGTCTAACTCACAAATATGTCATTTAGAGAAAAATGCCAGAAACAATGGACTTAGGCACAGATGGCTTTGGTAATTCCAAGTTTCAAACGCCCCTAAAAATGTGATGTGTTTTCATCACATCACTTTCATACTTTTATGGATTCATGACTTAATTTTATTTCCTAGGATTATCTCTCTGACTCGTTTTTCATGAAGGGGGACATAGGCACACTATTGGAATGACCCCTTCAATTTATGATAGAAATATCATGCTGTTATTTCTAAAGTGAGTTCTCATCTATGTTAACCTCTATCAGTAAAAAAACAACACTGCGTAAAGTAATGATACAAAAACAACCCAAATGAAGTTGTATTGATTGCAACAGAATTTGTTGATTCAACCCCACACTCAGGATGTATTCCATTGTAATCTTTAAGGGCATGCTTCAACAAATATTATTATAACACAAAAAGTTTTCTTGTAAAAAAATAAAACACCTCAAGACAAGAAAGTTATTTACAGCTTCCTTTAATATCAATAAACATTTTCAGATGAAGCAGAAAGATCATGGACCTTTCAGGTAATGTACTGAACTAATCGCCAGTTTCCAAGTTGAATCATTGAAATCTTTCATCTTCACTTCAGACAATAATTTGTCTATGCACAAATTTCATTGACAATAATTCTGTCACCATGTTACTGTTTGTGCCAAAGTGCAAAATTATTGTCATATCCATTTTCGATGATATAAATAATGTAAACCAAATAAATAACTGAAAGAACCATCCGTTATGTATATAAATTACATGAAAGTAGCTCAAAGCTTGCAATAAAATAAAGTTGACTAAGAGAACATGTATAATATATGGACGGAAATACATACATAGTGCATCTTTTGATCATTTTCATATTAAAAAAATCAATAAAGTTTGAAAAAAAGAAAAGACAACGTAAATAAAAAAACCCAACAGAAGTCCAGGGAAGCTTCTGTCAATAGGTACCAGAAAAATACAGCACTTTCTTTTCATGTCAGAAAAGAGAATTTTTCATCATATAAAAATCGTACACAGATAACTAAACTTCATAGAAGAAAAATAAATATGATGAACTAACTTTTCTTAAAAGAATGTTGTTTGCAGAATTATTTTTTTTATTGAGACAAAATAAGAAAACATGGATTAAAAAGATAAATTGACATTCTTTTCTTTAAACATATTAAAATTTGTCATTTCCGAATCTCAAATGGATTTTAGTACATTGACCAAACATGGCATCAAGATGAGGATTGGAAAAAAGACAAAAGAGAAAATTTATTAATCCAATACAAATACAGTGACAATATCATTGTTAAAATCAAGGTTAAAGACAATAATTTGGTTAAAATCAAACGACATCAAGCATGGTAGAACGACTCAACGGGCTACAAAATTGTATCTGATATTTAAGATGCACCACTCAGCGCCATTGAACTTTAAAAGACAGCTGTACATGTAAAAAATAAAATAGCAAACAGCAAGAACAAAAAAAAAAAGAAGAAAGAAAGAGACATTTTCATTTTATTTTCTCTATAATTCATTAAAAAAATATGAACAGCGTAATATTAAAATTTGTTCATGATATTTGAGGTGCACCACGCACTCAGTGCCATTGAACAATAGCCATACATATATATATATATATATAAAAATGAAAAAGAAAACAAAAAAGAAGAAAAAGAAGAAGACATTTTCCAATTATTTTCTCTTTTATTATCTCCATTTTAAAATGACAGGAGTAATATTAAAGTACAAAACCAGTGGAATGCAGAGGGGGCAATATTGGCTTTCAAATAGAGTCATAAACGTCAACAACATTCAATCTAAATACTTAAATTTCCTCCACAACTAACATACACAAAAAACGATAAATTGTTGCTGAGCAGCTATGAGCATCCCTTCCATAATCACTCCTGTATAGCATTTCAAAGGTCTGTGATGAAACACTCAAGAAGCCACAGTGGGAGACTGGAGTCAAAGGTGATGAATGACAATACCGATAAATGACAACTCCCATCAAAGAATACAACAACCTCGTTAACTAATGACTTGTCGATGTTTATGATTCGTTCATGATGAAGAGACATGGGTTTGATTAATCTTTAGACGGAAAAAACTGTTTGCTTTGCTGAAATAGTGTTACAACAGGTCTGGGAGGCAGGATGAAACCAGGATGGAACATAAAACTATAAAGGGACATTTTTGAACATTACATTATTTTACTTTACCGTTAACTTGATCTAACCATCACATCAACAGGATTAAAAACAGGATCACGATCTGATTAAAAGATGCCAACTAGAAAGAGAAACAGTCCCCTGATTTGGAGATGGGACAAAAGTTCTCACGGTCGTGAATAACAATTTTGAAAATTAATTAAAAAGTCTTTATTTGCTGGAGAAAAAATAAACCATAATGATGGCAATAATTTTATGCAAAAAAAAAATAAGAAAAAAAAAAAGATCCATCCAAAAGTTCTTTATAGCATCTTAGATCTTAGTCCTCATTTCTGCAAAGGAATGTACGACTGACAAGTTTGTTGAAATGAGAATAAGTGGTTAAGTTTGTTGTACCAACTTTTCTTTTCCTACACTTATTCTAAATGGACAAACAAACAAACAAACAAACAAACAAACAAACAAACAAACAAACAATGTCACTAATATTTTACCATAAAGCTTCCAGAAAAAAAAACATCCATCACTTACTTTAACTCAGGCAAATGGGTTGGTTTCTGGGAGTGTACACAAGCAGATACAGGTATAAAAGGAAAAAAGTTAGGGATTTAAAACTTTCAATGCCTTTAAAAACTTGAAAAATCTCCCTCAATCAACCCTCATTCCACACACGTCTGGGCAAAAAAAAAAACCCTACAAGATTTATCTCTTAACCTAAATCCCTAGAATTTACGTATCATTTCACAATGAGTAACTTTCACGGTGGCTTAAGCAGTTCACATAAAACTCCCTGTGCAGTTAAGATCGTTACGTCCTTCTAGAAATTAGTTTTTTTTAGAAGGTAGGAAATAGGGGACTAAACCCATACATTCCACATGCTCATGAGGGACAGAAATTTCTTAGCAATGCAACCCATGCCTTTTTTCCCCTTTTTAAAATCTTAGTTGTCACTTCCATCACCCTCTTCTATCGACACAACGTTCTCTTCCCGCACGATGGACGCATCCTGCTCACTCAGAAAGGAAGAAGGATCGTCGTAACTTTTATTGACGTTGTATTTGTCAGTGGGTGCCCAGCCCTCGTCTTCCCCATGTTGACTCTCTTGAATGTCTCCATATTTGTTGTCCCACTTGTCCACATAGCCACCGATAGCTCCGTCATTGGTTGTCGAAACGGTGCTCGGAGCTAGAGTTCCGTGAGTGTTGGAGAAGCCGACTGTTCAGCTCATCTGCTTCCTTCTTTGCTGCATCTGAAATAATGCAGTGTATGAAATACAATGGCACATTTACTTAACAGTTACAGAAAATGTAGATATTAACAAGGGGGGTGGGGGGGGGAGGTGTATGACTATAAAGAAATATCTATTTACAAGAGATACATCACAATGACATTTTTATATTTTGAAGTTTATATGGAAAGTTGAGCGACCGCAAACTATATCTTTTGAAAGGGACGGGGGAACAGAAATGTCGCTGCCAGACGACTTTGTGATTCTCGATGTGGTCAAAGGCTCCCAAGTGGTGTCAGTGGCCGAGAGGTTAGGCTGCCAGACTTGGGATAATGAGGTGCAGGGTTTCAAGCCTAGCAAAGCTAGTTTCGCCGTTGTGTTGCTAAGGAAAGAGACTTAACACATAATTTCCCGCTTGATCCAGATGCAAATGGGTACAACAGGCGTTGTAGCAAAACAGCAGTCAGGCTTTTGTGCTAACACTCTGACAAGATCTTTCTCTACCCCCAGCTGGGTACTGTACTCATTCTCCTCTGAGTCAAGTGAGGAAATCAGAGTGAAGTACCGTTGGTAAGAGTACAACGTTGTGGAAAAAACCCCCACTTGTGCTAGCTGTGGGCCTTGAACCAGTGTCGTTGTGATTACTAGCTCACAACACTACCGTTTAGCTCCAACGCCTCACGGAAAAAGACAGAAATTTTTTTTGAGTACAAGACAGAATGAAACCTGAATCGCATTGAATCACGGTCCATTGGTTCTGACCGGTTCCAAAAGATTCTTTTTTTCAATCTATTCCCTTGTATTTGTCTCGTGTTTGTTCCTACGAGGCTTCAATATTTTATTTCAGGTCATTGTTCTTCACTAGTGGCATCGGCCCGAGTAGTTAGGGTGCCGGAATCAGGTTCAATCCTGATAAAGCTAGGCTCCTTTGGAAAGACACTTAACATGTATTTCCCCCCTCCTGACCTAGGTGGAGATGGGTACAAGCACTAGCTTAGAAAGGAGTAAAAACCTGCGTCAGACTAGCGTCCTGTTCAGGAGATGAGTATTACCACCTGTTCCACTTCACGCTGTAGAAACCAGGATTAGCTCTGGCTCTATGGGCTGTAATGCCCTTGAAGGAAATTTTGAAGCATTCTTCCCTTGCAGCACACAATACACTTTAACTTGATCCACTCACCTTTGGTCTTTTCCAGCTTGGATGGAGAAGCTCCGTCTCCCTGTCTGTCTTCTGCCTGTCTCACCGCTCCGACAATGATGGGAGGCTGTTCGGAGAAAGAGCCGGTGGAGTAAGCTGTCGAAAACGCTGTGGCTTGAGCCGTCGGCTTGTTGTACTTGGCCTGGGTTCCTTGCCTCGATTCCTGTTGGCCAGATATGGATGATGATGGTGGTGGGAAGGTAGAGGGATTCAACCTGCCGTTGCCTGCTGCTGGGTGGGTGATGGACGGAGACGAGGTCTTGGGGTAGTTGTTGCTGCCGTTGCTGCCATTGTTGTTACCGCTGTTGGAGAAGGGCATCTGTTCTAAATCCAGGCCAGCCAATGACACCAGCTGTCCCAATCTGGCAACACAGTAAGAATCATATTTTGTTTGTTTCTTTGTTTGTTTCTTTGTATGTTTAAGTGAAATTTACCTACATCCACCACCTGTGGTGATCTCAGAATGAATTAAGAAGTAAGAGGGTAAATTATCTACCTTGTACACATATTGAAAAAAATGCAATAAAATATATCAAAGGCATTTAAAGAATTGCATGGTTCATTAAAATGTCAATCAGATGAAAGTGGAAATAAAAGGATCAACAACAACAATAATAACACAAACAACCTCAACAAAAATAGCTTTGTAAAAGACATAGTAATAAAAAATGAAAATCTCATTATAGCTTATATATATCTATCGTCTAAAGAAGTGAACATCAGAAACAAATGAGCTAAAGGTGATAAGCAAAATTTTGAATGCTTCAAACACCTCAAAAGTGTCTGAAGCAAAAAAAAAGAAACTAGTTTGAAATTGTGGCCCAGTTTGAGAAGCATACAAATAATTTCAATTACCCTGCCTCCCTCAGCATATCAATGAAAGCATGAAACTGTTTGAAAGATGTCTCAATGCTTTCCAGGAACGCTTCATCATCTGCCATGCTACTGCTCACATGTTGGCTGTTCTTCAATCTTTCAATTTCTTCGTTAAGACGATTTTTCACCATAAGCTTAAAGCAAAATGTGGTTTATACATGAAAATTAATTATTTCTACCTTATATTCAATCTTCTTAAAGTTAAAAGACAAAGCGATTGCATGGGAAAAAGGGAGTTGAGTTATAGAGTATCATCATCTGAAAGAGTGTGTGTGTGTGTGTTCGTGTGTAGAGAGAAAAATAGAAAGAGAGAGAGAGAGAGAGAGAGAGAGAGAGAGAGAGAGAGAGAGAGAGAGAGAGAGAGAGAGAGAGAGAGAGAGAGAGAGAGAGAGAGAGAGAGAGAGAGAGAGAGAGAGAGAGAGAGAGAGAGAGAGAGAGAGAGAGAGAGAGAGAGAGAGAGAGAGAGAGGGCGGGAGAGAGAGAGAGGGAGAGAGAGAGAGAGAGAGGGAGAGAGGGAGAGGGAGGGAGGGAGAGAGAGAGAGAGAGAGGGAGAGGAGGGAGAGACGGAGGGAGGGAGGGAGGGAGAGGAGGGAGGGAGAGAGGGAGGGAGGAGGGAGAGAGGGAGAGGAGAGGGAGAGTGAGAGACGGAGAGAGAGAGAGAGAGAGAGAGAGAGAGAGAGAGGGAGAGAGAGAGTGAGAGAGAGAGAGAGAGAGAGAGAGAGAGAGAGAGAGAGAGAGAGAGAGAGAGAGAGAGAGAGAGAGAGAGAGACACACACACACACACACACACACAGGACTACTTAACAAATTGATAGTTGAGGACATTCTTATAATATCATATTCATACAGTATCTATCTTCTTAAGCTCATTCCCATTCTTAGAGTTGTTTGCAAAACAAATCTTTAGAAATATTTACCGATTTACTGTGATTTGTACGCATTTATTTGTCATACATATTCATATTAACAAATTATGTATTTTAATTTTGATTAAGTAACTATTATCCATTTCTATAATAATGTGAATTCTTTATTCCAATATACATAAAGTGTATTTTATAGATCGAACGAAGATGTGCCTTTATGAGGACAATAAAGTTTTATTGAACTGAATTGAATTGAATTGAAAGGCTTTGGGTGACCAAAATGTAATATGGAGATGTCATTTGTGGAAAGCAATAAGAAAAGCAATTTTCCAAATCACAATATTTCAAACATATCTATCTATAATGTTTACATCTATCTGTAGGTAAAATAGTGTCTGAATATCTAATTCTTTGTAGGAACAACTTTGGGTACTTCACGTTTTCCTTTACGTGATTTAAATTTGCCAAAAACGAATTGAGCGTGACTCCTGGTTGTAGACAAAATGAAGAGTTTATTTATTGTCAAAGTGATACATGTGCCAATTTAATTTCTTTTTAGATGCATAGCTGTCAACCTTTTCAAATCGAAAAATGGACTCTGACCACTCCAACTAATTCTACCTTGCACGATGGTCAGTAAAATGTAAGAAAATTTTGATGATTTACCATGAAATTTAGGCTAAATAACAAAAATTCCACAGATCGCTGGCTTTTCTGGCAAAGTGCGACGATGATATTGTGAATTCAGAATGGCATCTCTGGACTTTCACTCAAATCTATCTGAGTCTCTGTCTTTAAAACTAAGGGTTTCTTTTGAAAAATCATTTTGAAAATTGTATGGCCTTTTACATCAATATTGACCATCCAGTAACAGTTGATGTCACTGCTACACCTGGGTTAATTTCATTCTGAGGAAGGTATGGATACCCAGCCACATTTCCTTCCCCCTCTGACTTTTGCCTATTCTACACTATTCACACTATTCACAGTAGTGAAAGTCTTAGTTAAAAGAGGTTGTAGGGGTATTTTTAAATAGGCCTTTTAGTAGGAACACAAGTTTTGCCAGGGTGACGGCAAAATGGCCTCCTGCTCTTTTAGACTTCCAACAACCAAGGCTTCTTTTTACATGCGCAAAAGCACATGGACCTCCTGGATTATCGTCCGTCTCCAATAGGACTAGGCACTCATTTTATGCTGCCTACCACGGGATAAGGGAGCACAAGAAACCCAAAAACAGATTTCAAATTCAAGCCTGCAAAAATTAACTCTTCAAATATACATCTTACATGAGTGGGTGAGAAATTAAGGGCAGAAAATTGAAAGTTTGTGCATTGCAAGTGCAATAAATCGGGAGTAAGGCTAGAGTGCCTATGATATCATGATCATTGTTCATCATCCCAGGATATTTGGTTTATTCAGATGGATAATTAAAAAACCAATTATTTCCCAGGAGACGAGTTCCATGCATTCAGAAGTCATCTACCAAGACTGCTGTTTTGGAGTCTTAAAACGTTTTTTTTTTTGATTGGTGGTTTATCTCCATAACTAGAAATCAAGTTTTTTGGGAAGTTCTTCCTGAAATTAACACTTTGGTCCAATGTGTTTCATTCAATCACACTCATAACCCGCTGATCTGCTTTTGCTCTTGCACGTTTCTCTCTTAAGTGCCTATTTGTTCTAGCTCAATCTGGCCACAAGGAAGAGAAAAAATTGTGTGTATCTATATTCAGGAATCTAAAATGCCTGTTGGAAATGCTTATAAATATCATTCATACAATATATAGACAAAGAAGATTTAAGAAAAAAACCACAGACATATTGTTTCAAAGAAATACATATCTTAAAAAGGTAAAAATAGAGGAACACACATTTCAAAAGTGAAAAAAGGTGAAAAACGACAATAAATGACTCTTGTTTTCATATTTTTATTTCATTCACTAGATCTGAACTTCCCTTCTTGCTCCAATATATTCTTCACTTTCCCTTCTACACATTCTTCTTATCATCACCGTCTTTTTCTTTCTTTGTTCCTCTTTTCTGGTTTCTCCTGACATTACAACAGGACCAGATGACATTCTAGCCTCAAAGAAACAGCAAATGAGATCTGCCATATCTTTGCAAATATTCCAACAATCAATCAATACCGGAAGAAGATTGGAAAACAGCAAACATCACAGCTGTTTATAAAAAGAAGACGTGACATTGCGAACTGTATCCCTAACTTCATTTCTTGGAGCATAATAGTAATGAACCACCTGAAGAAAACAACGTATCCCAATATGGATTCCGAGCACCATTCCTGAAAATGAACCAACACTAGGAGTCGAAAACAAAATGACAAAAACAGGTACTGGTAGACTACCAAACGCCCTATTATGGAATTCCGGAATCAAACAACCAACAAAAAACAGGTTGCTACTAATCCTGAAATATCATTCAAAAACTACAATATATAGACAAAGAAGATTTAGGACACAAAGAGTAATCTAGAAGGAAAATCCCCACAGAGTCCCCAGGCACAGTCCTTGACCTTTTGTTTTTTAATATTCAAAATGATCTTGGGAAAAAATATGTCCCCTGATACAAATCTTAAAAAGGCCTGTTGTTTCGAAAAATAGAAAACCTTCAAAAGGTCAACCCTTGACTGAAGAGTGGCATTTCCATAAAAGTGAAAAAGGTGAAAAACGACAAACACGTAAATGACTCCACCAAACTTGTTTTCATAAAAGCAAATTTTTTTATTTCAATGCCCCATCTCAGATACTGAACCTTCCATTCTCCAAATTGACTCCAATATATTCTTCACTTACAGGAACTTAACTGGTCTTCCTTCTACAAAGCATTCTTCTTATTTTTCATGAATATACACAAGAAATCATTTCATCAACCCACATCTTTCAAACACAGCTTTGTCCTCCTCTTTGCCCTCTGGTTTTCTCCTGACATTACATTGTGTGATGCCTTTATTAATGTTTAGATCTAGATCTAGATTCTAGATATTTCTCGCTTATTGACTGATTGACTGACGAAGGGTTATACCCGAAACTTCACGTGTTTGCTCTGTCTTTATTGGTGGCGTTGTCACTTACTGTTGTTTTTCACCTCTGATTTCACTCCACCGTGGCCCCTTTGTATTATTTCTAAAAGTGGTAATCCTCCACATCTTATGCATATGCAGCTTTCGTCTCAAATAGAAAGCATATGTATTTTCTGTGGTGCAGCCTAAGACATTTGAAATGAAGTAATTTGATAATGCCAGACATACTCAAAAGATTGTAAATGTATAACTAGATGATGACGCATAGGGCCATATCATAGACAGTAGAGATTTGATAGATAAAGGTAGAGATTCAACAGTGTCAGATTCAAGCCAATGGCATCCACAAGGACATCAATGATTAGCACCAACAGGTTGTAGCTAGTGCTGTGTCTTCTTTGGCGAACTGCTATGGCTATGAGTTTAAATCTCTCGGGTGAACGTGACTTTTCTTTAGTTTACTTTTTTAGCATGACATACCATGGGTGAGAAAAAGTAAGTCCGAAACTCAGGAGTTGAGCGTAGGGTAACGAGTAGCATGAATCATGATTTCTTTAAGGCATACGGCATAATGTGGTAATTTGCCATCCCTTTCTACACTGTCTTTAATTTTGTCGAATCTGAATAGATCAAGCTAGCCATTTTGCTGCTGGGTCGACAGGAGGGCCAGAAAAATGTACCTGGACTCAGGCCTCCTGGATAATAGTCCGAAGCTTTATCAACTGAGCTACCAGTGCATCTATACCATGGATCCTGGAGCAAAGTGGATCTTGTAAGTGAAAGGGTCATCTCAATATTGTGCCTAAGTCACAATTACGTCAATTAGAGAAAAATGACAAAAACAATGGACTTAGGCACACATGGCTTTGGGAATTCCAAGTTTCAAACGGCTAGAAATGTGATGTGTTTTCATTATATCACTTTCATACTTTTCTGGAAGCATGATTTCTTTCATTCCCTAGGATTATCTCTCTATCTCGTTTTTCATGTAAGTGGACATAGGCACACTATTGAAATGACCCCTTCAATTACAGGAGAAACTGACTATTAACGAAACCTCAAAGTACACTGTAACCTAAAACATAGCACGCAACACCTTCCCCTCCCAAAATAGCCATATCATGAATTTTTCCTCGACCTCCGTCTAATATGAAAATGTCATTACCATGACTTCCTTCTCGTTGGCCAGATCCAGAGACAAATGACTTTCCTCCAGACGTCTGATGGCTGCAGTAGTGTCCGACGCTATGCGCTGCATGCGGGACGGTCCTTTCTCAATTACCACGTTGAACGTATCGTCATCACCATCGTCATCATTGCTTTCATCAACGTTGTTGTTATTGACGGTGGATGAGATGAGCTCAGTGGTGGAGGCGTCTTGAGAGGCGTCTACAAACTTGCTATAGTCTGGAGGATGACCCCTAAAGAGACGTTTAATAAGGGCACTGAGATGAAAAAGGTGGAAAATACCCACGCGTTCAAAGGAGTATGATTGGAAACAAAGAGAGTTCATATGCATGGCCAGCTTTTCATTACCTGATCTTTTCAGTCCCTCCCACTGTTCGTATTTTCTCCTACAGTTCAAAGACACGCACTGAAGATGTGCATAAAATGTTTCTTCTATGAAAAGAAAAGTCATAAATACGATGAGAGTTTCTTTTCCGTGTCTTATAAAAATGTCATTGATAATCTGATATAAATCTCAATATTCATTAATGGAGGACGGGTGGAGAGGATGATTGGGGGTGGGGAGAGGGGGAATTGTCAGGGAAGGAAGGTGAGAAGGAAGGAATAAAGTTTACAATGGACTTTTCTCACAAACCTTTACAATTTTCAATTATTTGAATATCTAAGTCTATCAGCCGCAGGCGACATGTTTGCATATGAACCATCTTTGTCTAAATAATTTAGGCAGTCAATGAAGGTGACATATCGTATTCAAAAACACATGACTTACGGTAACTTACTTCATCTGGCTAAAACTTACACATGGCCTAATTAAGCCGTTTATATCCTTCTACCTCAACATACTGGTAATGATTTGATTTCCAATGTCAATATGTATAATATCCAATGTTTTCGATTTCCCAAGCACTATGTCAAACAAAAAATTGCCTTGAATGGACAATAAAGATTTAATATCATCATTATTATTATTATTATTTTGTATGTATATGATCTGTGACTTTACGATAAAACTCTTGATATTATAAGACTCATGAAAAATTCCTTTGTCTGTAAGGTGGCAATTATGAGCCACGGCGAATTCTAACTTGTCCATTGTGCTTATTGTAGATTCACATAACATTCAAACTTTATCAGAAAAAAGTAACAGTTAAGAACTTCATCAAGAAGTCTAAACAAAATTGCCAATTATGACATCTATTTAAAAACAAACTTTGTGAAATTTTGTATTTGTCAAATGATAAAATTCTCTGATCTGACTTCTCCCCAAAGATCAGTTGATTATTGACCTAGCAAGTCAAATTATGAGATTTGTCAAAACCAGAGGCAACTTAACCAATCAAATCATCCCTTTACCTAAACCTGTTGGCTCTTGCAGCAGTTCTCCATGGCAACCCAGGGCTGGGCGGAACATCACGTCTGCTGGGCAGTGATCCTCCTTTGTTTTTCTTGCGAACTCCATTTGGTAAAATCTGCCGCAACAATGAAGAACAAAATACAATGAATTAAAGACACTTCAATTTTTTTTTCGCGCACTTAATATTTAATTTTTGAGATTCAAAAAAGTTATCAGAGGCAAGAAAGAACTCTACAAATGATAATGGCAATGTGTTTAAGTTTTCCTTAGAAACAATTGCACGTTGCATTTCAAAACAAGTTTTTATTTGAATAACTGTTAATCATTATTTTCATTTTTAAATGGCTATATTAACAAATGTAAGGTTTTCAATTTTATATTTGTCTTAAAAATAAAACAGCAACCCAACACAACAAAGTGAGAAGCAATAAAAAACATTTTCTAAACTCATTAATATCAAAGGGATGTAATGTGAGAGTTCTGATAAAAACGTGTGTCGCGTCACACGGATCATTTTTGACGAGACAGTTAAAAATATTTCTCTCAAATGTGAGGTGATGAACATTCGTTGTGGTCTGGGCCAAGGCACCTACCTTTATTGTGGTCTGGGCCAAGCCACCTACCTTTATTGTGGTCTGGGCCAAGCCACCTACCTTTATTGTGGTCTGGGCCAAGGCACCTACCTTTATTGTGGTCTGGGCCAAGCCACCTACCTTTATTGTGGTCTGGGCCAAGCCACCTACCTTTATTGTGGTCTGGGCCAAGCCACCTACCTTTATTGTGGTCTGGGCCAAGCCACCTACCTTTATTGTGGTCTGGGCCAAGCCACCTACCTTTATTGTGGTCTGGGCCAAGGCACCTACTTTTGTGGTCTTCTTTCCCGACTGGCATTCAAAACCTTTGTGGTTTTACGCTTTATTTTTCCACTGGGAATTGTTTCACCACTCGCGGCCTTCATCCATTTATACTGTGGTTTGGAAAGAAAAGAAAAGGAAAGAATGAAAGAAAAAAAGACCAAACCCCCCCCCCCCCCCAACTCACAAACTTAACTTTGAATGATTTTCATGTGAGTAACAAATAATCAACGAAAGAAAGAAACCTCACAAGATGTGAAGTATACTATTCAACAAAAGAAACGTATAACTTGTAGCTTGAAATTTTAAAGTATAATTTCAAATCATCGTATCTCAAAACTATATCCTACCTGATGTACTAGTGTTGTCTGTGGCCAAGTGGTTAGGCTGCCAGACTTAAGATTATGGGTTTGTGGGTTTGAATCCTAGCAAGTTAGGCCCAACGTTGCGTTCCTAAGGAAAGACACTTAACGCGCATTTTCCCTACTCGACCCAGCAGGTGCCAATGGGTACAAGCACTAGCTTGGGAGTAAAACCTGCGTTAGACTAACGTTTTGCACAGGCAGTCCTTATTATCGCCTGTTGCGCTTCACAATATAGAAACCGGGATAAGTTCTGGCTGTATGGGCCATGAGGGCCTCATAGGCACTTCACTTTTTATTGATTTATTTACTGCAGCAGTAACAAACAAAAAAAAATCGGTTGAAAAGAAATCACTTACAATAACAAAACAAAACTTTCTTATCAAAATATAAACGATAAGCTGTCGAAAATATTTTAAGTTGCATATAAAACACATGTACTGACATAAGCCTAGAATCTCTGGAAAATCAGGAAAAGTTTTAAGAGTTTTGAGGGCAAAAATGTTAACATCTTGTTTGATTGAACTTTACTCTGTCCACCCACCATATGCGGTGATCTCAGAGTGAATTCAGAGGAAACAGCAAGATGAAAGATAAGTAAAAGAGTGAATCGGACGGCAGAACCCACCAACCGCTCATGAATTAAGAGGAAGCAGCAGAGTACAAACAAAGAAACAGGTGAAAGAATGAAAGAAGAGGAGGAGGACCAATCAGAGGTGTGATGTCAGCGTCGTGGGTTAGGCTGCTGACATGAGGTTCTGAGTTCGAATCCTAGCAAAGCTAAGTCCAACGTTGTGCTCCTTCGGAAAGACACTCAACCCGTAATTTCCCCACTCTACCCAGGTGTAAATGGATACAAGCATTAGCTTGGGAGTAAAAACCTGTGTCAGATTAGCGTCATGACCAGGAGGTGATTTTTATCACATGTTCCGTTTCACGCTACAGAAACTGGAATAAGCTCCGGTTCTATGGGCCACAACGGACTTGAAAGATTTTTTAAAGTAACTCTATCAGAAGTGTCTACCGGTCGCCCACAGTTAGGGATGAAGAGCAACACGCCGTTCCTGGAATGCAAATAGTATGTTTCGAACTCATATGTGTATACAATGAAAGATAAATCCTTAAAGATAGAGAACTAATTGTATTAATCTGGTTACGACCCCTGATTCGGTTCTTTCCTTCCCCACCCCTTCTCCACCACCCTGAATCGTATGACCAAGACATTGAGACTGAACGTAAAAATAAAATTAGAAAAGAAATAAAACGTCTATTTTGCTCAAGCAAACCGAAGAAGAAGAAGAAGAAGAAGAAGAAGAAGAAGAAGAAGAAGAAGAAGAAGAAGAAGAAGAAGAAGAAGAAGAAGAAGAAGAAGAAGAAGAAGAAGAAGAAGAAGAAGAAGGAAGGAGGAGGGAGGAGGAGGAGGGAGGAGGAGGGGGGGGAGGAGGAGGAGGAGGGGTGAGGAGGAGGAGGAGGAGGAGGGCAGAGAAGAGGAAGGAAGGAGGAGGAGGAAGAAGAAGAAGAAGAAGAAGAAGAAGAAGAAGAAGAAGAAGAAGAAGAAAAAGAAGAAGAAGAAGAAGAAGGAGAAGGAGAAGGAGGAGGAGGGGGAGGAGGAGGAGGAGGGGGAGGGGAGGAGGAGGAGGAGGAGGAGCAGCAGCAGAAGACGAAAAAGAAGAAGAAGAAGAAGAAGAAGAAGAAGAAGAAGAAGAAGAAGAAGAAGAAGAAGAAGAAGAAGAAGAAGAAGAAGAAGAAGAAGAAGAAGAAGAAGATCAAAAAAGAACAACAGCAACAACAACAGCAACAATGACAGGAATAAGAGCAAGTAAACAATACAAACAAAAGAAGATGAAAAACAACAACAACAACAACAAAAACGAGAACACGACCTCATGATGAATCAAGAGAACCAGCAAAGAAAGAGATATTTAATCATTTAAAAACAATAACTGAAAGAACGAAAGTATCACGTGACTGTCCAACCATCCCAACCAAGCCGTAGACGGTAGACGGCAGCACAGACCAACACATCTAAGTAACCAAAGAGTTTGCTTCCGCTCGGTAAGTCGTTGGTTCATTGGAATGGATTTACCCACCACTAAAAGTGATCTCGGGTTGGGCTTTTTTTTAAAGGCTTTTTATTAATTTATTTTGCTCGGACTGCCCTGTAAAAAACCCCAACAAAACCCAGCGGATCTTTAACAGGCACAAGAGTGTTGTGATCTGCACACACGGGACCTCCTCCTTTTTAGCGTCCGTCTCCGATGGGACCAGAACGTATCGATTCAACTACTACCTGGACGACAGGTGGGGGTGGAGGGGGGTGGGGTGGATGGGTGGGGGTGGGTGGTGGATTTTACTCGACAAACACGAAAAGAATTGTTCAACCTGTCGGGAGCACGAACGAACCCACAACCTTCCTTTTGGTTGAAAGGCAAACAGGCGCCTTTTACCTCTGCACTATTGTGCAAGATAACAGACAGACAGAAGTGATAGAATGGAAAGAAAGAGGTAGGCCCTGCCAGCAACTCCCACCCAACAAACACCCTATAGAGAGGAAAAAAAAAAAAGGAAGAACATACCTCTCCATCCTCGCCGTTGCTGTTCAGCATCAACTGTTCCATCAGCGAGTGCAAGACATCTCGATCTGGATGGGTAGACAGAGAATGATATGCAAGGTTTTGTTTTACCTTTGTTCTTGCTCGTGGCGTCGGTGGCCGAGCGGTTAGGTTTGCAGGACTGGGGATCGTGAGGTCCTGGGTTAGAATCCTTGCCAAGCTAGGTCCGACGTTGTGTTCTTTGGGAAATACTCTTAACACGCATTTTCCCACTATTATTATTATTATTATTATTATTATTATTATTATTATTATTATTATTATTATTATTATTATTATTATTATTATCATTGTTATTATTGTTGTCATTATTATTATTATTGTTACTATTATTATTATTATTATTATTATTATTTTAATTATTATTATTATTATTATTATTATTATTATTATTATTATTATTATTATGATGGTGATGGTGGTGGTGGTTGTTGTTGTTATTATGACGATGATGATGTTGATTATTATTATTATTATTATTATTATTATTATTATTATTATTATTGTTGTTATTATTCTTATTGTTATCATTATCATAATCATTATTATTATGATCATTATTATTATTATTATCATTAGTATTATCACCATGATTATCGTCATCTTCATTATCATTACTATAATTAACATTATCCTTATTATCATGATTGGTATATTACTAACTATTATCATCGACATGACATCGTCGCCGCAAATCGCAATTGAAGATGGCGATGTGCGACACAGACATGCCCGGTGTACTCACCCACAAGGGGTTTTCGACGCAGGTCAAGGACGACCAAGGTGGTGTTGTACTTCAGCACGTCCAGGAAGCTCCGAGCCCCGTCGGTTGAGATGCCACACCCCTGAAGGTCCAGGGCTGAGAAGACAAAAATAACAAAAACAAAATGAATCCATCATAGTGGGAGGTTTGTTTGTTTGTTTGTTTGTTTAATTTAAAATTTACCCGTCCACCATTGTGGTGACCTCATGGCGAATTACGAGGAAACAGCGAGATAAAAATAGAATTGAAAGAGTAAAAGGAAAGAAGTAGGACCTACCACTCATGGTGGGAGGAAACATCGGCGTGATGAGTCAATTTGGGCCATTGGAAAAAGGAGTGAACACCACTACTACTACTTCACTACTACTACTACTTCACTACTACTACTACTACTACTACTACTACTACTACTACTACTACTACTACTACTACTACTACTACTACTACTACTACGACTACTACTACTACTACTACTACTACTACTACTACTACTACTACGACTACTACTACTACGACTACGACTACTATTACTACTACTACTACTACTACTACTACTACTACTACTACTACTACTACTACTACTACTACTACTACTACTACTACTACTACTACTACTACTACTACTACGACGACGACGACGACGACTACTATTACTACTACTACTACTACTACTACTACTACTACTACTACTACTACTACTACTACTACTACTACTAGTACTACTACTACATAGACAGGGATTGAAAAAAGCAAAAGACGCGCAATGTAGACAAGAGTGTCTTTTCATAGCAATTATTTACCCACACCCATCATATTATGCCAATTTCTCAGGAGGCTGAATTGATAGCAAACAGCAAGATAAAGGGGTATGTGGTAAAAAGGAAAGACATAGGACCTACCAGGAACACCTGTCAATTGTACGCGATCATAGGGACTTAAATGAATAAACTCACATATATTATTGTATTGAAATAAACAGAAATAATCTGGCCATATTATTGTAGCAAGACGTAAAAACACTAGAAGAAATTACACCTTTCACCTATCTAGGAAGCACAAGAATATGATAACCAGGAGGCACAGACATGGATGTGAAGTCACGGATCGGTAAGGCTCGAGCAGCATTTTTACAGCTCCGAATGTATGGAGATCTGGCAATATCTCAACAACAACAATAACAACAACAACAACAACATCAACAACATTAAAATGTTCAACTCAAACGTGAAGTCAGTCATTTTATATGGAGCCAAAACATGAAACATCAGCACACACACACACACACACACACACACACACACACACACAAACAAACCCATGTCTTAACTTACAGACATTCATTAACAAAATGCCTACGAAACATCCTTAACAAAATTCACTGGCCAGAAACAATTACAAAGGCAGATCTGTGGCAATAAAATGAAACAGATGCCAATGGAAGGGGAGTTAAAGATCAGGCGTTGGCGGTGGAATGGACACACTTTGAGGATGACACCAGTAAACACGTCACGTCACGCCACAAGCTTTTGCATAGAATCCACAGGCCACAAAAAAAAAGGGGAAGACCAAGAAACACACGGCGAAGAAAACCAGAGAGTTGAGTTGAAGGACCTGGGAGTGCCTTGGGAAAAGATTGAAAACATGCCACAGGACAGAGATCGCTGGAGTGCTCTTGTTGGTGGCCTATGGCCCACGAGGAGTGACAGGGCATGATGATGATGACGATGATGATTATGATGAAGATGACGATGATGATGATGATGATGAAAGACAATAGATGGACAAAAAGATATAAAATGTGCCACGGTGCTATAAGAAAGTACATGGGCACAACGTGGCAGAGGAAAGCAGGGAACAAAACTCAATGAAAGGTATCTGGGGAGGGCTACATCCTGCAATGGATGGGCAAAGCCTAATCAATCACTCTATCAATCAATTACTCAATTAGTCAATCAATCAAGCAATCAAGCAATTAATTAATCAATCAATCAATTAATTTTTTAATCAATTAATTAATCAATCAATTAATCAATAAATCAATCATTCAATCAATTAATCAAACAATCAATTAATCAAGCAATCAATCAATAAATAAATTAATAAATCAATTAATCAATCAGTCAACCTATCAATCAATTAGTCAATCAATTAGTCAATCAATCGATTAATCAATCAATGAATCAAGTCTACGAAATAGTCACGAACCTTTGACTTCCGCATAGGTATCTAATGCCTTATCATGAAAGGGCGGATTGATTGAGTGATCGGTATCAGAATGGATTAGGACCACGACGGTTAGTTGACAAAGACATGACTGTAAATGAATGGAAAGACTTTAGTTCGAATCCATCACCAGAACCCACCCACCCACCACCCAAGCCGTGGTTTGATTTGATTTGAAGTTACCCAAATCCACTTTACTAAGGTGATCTCCGTTGGGTTGTTTTTTTTTTTTTTTTGGGGGGGTGTAAGATTTTGAATCTGCTCAACTCTTCCCTGTAAACAGCCATGGGATCTTTAACGTGAATAGAATATCATGATGTGCATACCGGACTTCCTCCTTTTATATCGTCCGTCTTGGCATCACCCTGGGTGTGTAACATGCTTGTACATATACTGAGAATCCCTAACTTTGACCGCTTATACCTCAGGAACCACTGCACCCACCACCTCCATATTTCCGCACGTATATTTCAAATTAGTCCGGCTTAATAAGTTCTTAGCAAATAAACTCTTGGATCAAATCAGTTACTACTACTACTGCTGCTGCTACTACTACTACACTACTCCTATTACTACTACTACTACTATTCTACTACTACTACTACTACTACTACTGCATTTCTACTAGCTACTACTACTACTAGCCCTACTACTACTACTACTACGACTAAGACTACTACTGTTACTACTACTATTATCATTACTTCTACTAGTATTACTATCACTTCTACTACTACTACTACTACTACTACTACTACTACTACTACTACTACTACTACTACTACTACTACTACCACTACTACTACTTACTACTACTACCAATACTACTCACTACGAACTACTTCAACTACTACTGGTACTACTACTACTACTACTACTACTACTACTACTACTACTACTACTACTACTACTAGTGCTACTACTACTACTACTACTACTACTACTACTACACTACTACTACTACTGTACTACTACACTACTACTACTACTACTACTACTATTACTACTACTACTACTACTACTACTATCTACTACTACTACTACTACTACTAGTACTACTACTACTAACTACAACTACTACTACTACTACTACTACTACTACTACATACTACTCCACTACTACTACTACTACTACTACTACAACATACTACTACTACTACTACTACTACTACTACTAGTACTACTCTACTACACTCACTACTACTACTACTACTATTACTATTGCTACTACTACTACACTACCACACTACTACTGCTACTGCTACTGCTACTGCTGCTGCTCTGCTATTGCTGCTGCTACTGCTGCTCTGCTGCTGCTGCTCTGCTGCTGCTAATATATATATATATATATATATGTGTGTATATATATATATATATATATATATATATATATATATATATATATATATATATATATATATATATATATATATAGAGGGGGAAAGTGAGAAAGTGAGGTGAGAAAGATATAGTGTATGTGTATATCTGTGTGAGAGAGTGAGAGAGAGTAATAGAGAGTGTTGTGAGTGTGTGTGAGAGAGAGAGTGACAGACAGACAGACAGATAGACAGACAGAGATAAAGAGAGAGAATGGGTTCCTGCTGCAAAGCGAGTGTCTGACACCAACGAGGACCATCAAAGAGGGGACTGTAAGGTCACGTAATTTCATGACGGCGACAAGGGGCTAAGCCATCTTGATGGAGGCGTCATTTTGCCGGTCACGTGATCTTCGGTGATGTTGTAATAATTGGCTAACCTTTTTCGGCCATCAACGTTGACATATTTTGGTTATCTCCTGGGACGACACGGTGTGTTTAGAATCAAAGCCATTTTAG